>JAVTVY010026940.1:0-11787 GCA_036873755.1 Hanleya hanleyi
GATTTCTCAGGACCTACTTCATGGATCTTTCTAGAATTTGGTACACAGGTTCACCTTGGAGTCTAGTTGTGCAAGATACCTTTTCTGGTCCGATTCGAAAATCCAATATGGCCACCAGGCAGCCATCTTGGATTTCCTCATGAAACTTTATCGCGATTTCTCAGGAACTACTTCATGGATCTTTATCAAATTTGGTACACAGGTTCCCCTTGGGGTCTAGTTGTGCAAGATACCTTTCTGGTCCGATTCGAAAATCCAATATGGCCACCAGGCAGCCATCTTGGATTTCCCCATGAAACCTTGTTATCGCGATTTCTCAGGAACTACTGCATGGATCTTTCTCAAATTTGGTACACAGGTTCCCCTTGGGGTCTAGTTGTGCAAGATACCTTTTCTGGTCCGATTCGAAAATCCAATATGACCACCAGGCAGCCATCTTGGATTTCGCCATGAAACCTTATCGCGATTTCTCAGGAACTACTGCATGGATCTTTCTCAAATTTGGTACACAGGTTCCCCTTGGGGTCTAGTTGCACAAGATACCTTTTTTTGGTTCGATTCGAATATCCAATATGGCCAGCGGGCAGCCATCTTGGATTTCCCCATGAAATCTTGTTATCGCGATTTCTCAGGAACTACTGCATGGATCTTTCTCAAATTTGGTACACAGGTTCCCCTTGGGGTCTAGTTGTGCAAGATACCTTTTCTGGTCCGATTCGAAAATCCAATATGGCCACCAGGCAGCCATCTTGGATTTCCCCCACGAAACCTTGTTATCGCGATTTCTCAGGAACTACTTCATGGATCTCTCTCAAATTTGGTACACAGGTTCCCCTTGGGGTCTAGTTGTGCAAGATACCTTTTCTGGTCCGATTCGAAAGTCCAATATGGCCACCAGGCAGCCATCTTGGATTTCTCCATGAAAATTTATCCTCATTTCTCAGAAACTACTTCATGGATCTTTCTCAAATTTGGTACACAGGTTCCCCTTAGGGTCTCGATATGCAAGATGCCTTTTTCAGTCCGAATCGAAAATCCAATATGGTCACCAGGCGGCCATCTTGGATTTCCCCATTTTGTTATGTGATTTCTCAGGAACTACTGCATGGATCTTTGTTAAATTTGGTACGCAGGTTCTCCTTGTCTAGTTGTGCAAGATACCTTTTTCGGTCCGAATCGAAAATCCAATATGGCCACAAGGCGGCCATCTTGAATTTCCCCTTGAAACATTGTTATCGTGAATACTCAGGAAATATTTCATGGATCTTTCTGAAATTTGATACACAGGTTCCACATGGGGCCTAGTAGTGCAAGATACCTTTTTTAGTCCGATTCGAAAATCCAAGTTACGCTTCAAATTAATATGGTATTCTCGAGTTGTGACGTTGCATCACAAGAGTCGGCGGATCAAACGGTGGGGCATGTTCTATATATTGACTATAGAGAATATCCATACCTTCACCTTCCATATCAAGGAGTTCAAATAATTAGGAATTGAAATGTATTTCTTCAAATTTTAAATCAGTTTTCTTTAGTCCATGCAGTAGCAAGTGAACTGCTCCACCCTTTCGTCTGCCGGCGGGTCGGCTACATGAAGGGACGTCACTCTTGTGACTCAACGTCACAACTCAACAACTGTAGACTACTGCATGTTTCGATCCAAGGGAGATAATCAGGATTCAGGCACTTTTGAAGTTTCAAAATTACTGCGCGGACCGGATCCCTTATACCATCTTACTATTTTCGAGCATGGTATCTTAAAAGAGATATCTCAAACTAGCCCAGTAAACAGAACAGAATTAGCATTCGTTCCTAATTATGAAATCTTAAGTATGTTTCATAGCTCATGCCAAAGTGTCAAAGAGATTGGTCCTCGCTTCCAGTACCCAATGATGACACGTGCAAAAAAAATAAATAAAAAAAAATACTACAAAACAAAGGCGAGGGATCCTCCGTACATGTACTTTCACTTTCAGACTAACTTTGCTCATATCTCTTGATTTATAACAACCAACATAAGTACAGTTTCTAGAAATCTTGAAACCCCTGAAACTTAGATTATATCTTGGTGTTTTTCAGTGTCCCTTTTCCGATCTTTTTCGCTCAGATTCGAAATTCTGTAAAGAAAATTACAAATCAATCGTTTTTTCTTAGTAACAATGGACAAAAAGATCCTCTAGTCATTAGTTTACAATTATCGGACAATGTTGGGCGCCAAGATCCTTCAGGATCTCTCGTTTTAGTTAATGTTCATTCTACGCAAAATGTAATAATTTATTCAGCATGCATTGAGGAATTTTGGAAAATTAATAAATTATCAAATATTCGAAATGGAGGACTCCTCACCTGGAAACCAATTTAAAGGAATAGAAAACCCTAAGATGATGTATACGTATATCGAAAGAACTATATCATTAGTATTCGAAAAACAAAACAAATCAGCTTCTCTAGTAATTCCGAATGAATGAGATCATTTTGAACATCAGAACTATTGCCCAGATCAATAATCCGTGAAAGTCGCCATTTTAACAAGCCCGAGAGCCGTTAGCCAATGAAAATCCTTTAAATATCACCTGACATTATTCCTGTGACGTAGTTGGGCCCAAGCCAGAGTAGCTAATAACATGGAGACCAATTGTAAATTACTCTGTCGATGGCTTTTGACAGATCGGTGGACCTTTCTTTACGCTCCGAGACGATTATGAGGATCGTGATATATGAATGTCGAATTGATATACAGGTTGACCTGTGGCATTTTGCATATGATTTCACAAGCTCTCTTTCTGAGGCAAGAATATTAGGCCACATCACCCGATAGCAGTAGAAGAAACGCTGCTAATGTTGCCGTTGTTGTTGTTTAATGCTTTACCTTATGGGATAGAGCCCGGATGACAAAGACATATTTCTCGCAGCGCCATCTACATAAAAATAGTATGGCCCACAAACGTCACAGTCATTCCAACATGTCGCAGATCACAAAGTGTTAAAGTGTGATCGATAAATCGGTGTTTACTAAGCTGTAGAATTTTGTTAATTTTTTCTACCCGTGTTTTTGGAATCTGATGGCATAATTCTGTCATGTCGAGCACGAGTTTACGCAGAGTTTACTATTCCTTTAACAAAACACCTTTATTCGTTCCTACCAAGTCTGGTTTAATTTGTCTAAACGTTCAGCATTATCACCAGACGATGAATGTTATTCTCTTATAGTTACTCGTTATATACAAAGGAAAATGCACAAAGTCAACTTAGTTGTTATACGCCCGCCAAAAGGCGGACGTATTATGTGATGGCGGTTTCCGTCCGTCTGTCCGTGTGTCCGTCCCTCGTGTCCGGTCTATATCTGTGAACGTTTTCTATCCACAGTTGCAATTTTTTGTGAGTGGATACGCTAGGTGGAGACGATGTGTCGCGTACCAAAATTGAGGTCAAGGTCAGAGGTCAAAGGTCACTGTTGCCTAAAATCAGGAAATCATTGATAATTGACAGTTTTCTATCTACAGTTCTAATTTTTGGTGAGTGGATGCCCTAGGGGGAACGATGTGTTGCATACAAAATGTAGGTCGAGGTCAGAGGTCAAAGGTCAGTGTCACGGAAATCAGGAAATCATTGAAACTTTCTAATTTTTTGTGAGTGGATTCAATAGGGGGAAACGAGGTGTCACATACCAAAATATAGGTCAAGGTCGAAGATCAAAGGTCACTGACCCCAAAATCAGGAAATTATTAAAAATAACTGTTTTTTTTGTGTCAGTAGATACATCAGGGGGACACGATGTGTCACATACCAAAATGTAGGTCAAGGCCGAAGGTCAAGTCACTGTGACCCCAAAAATCATGAAATTGTTAAAAATCATGATTTTTTTGTGTCCATTGATACACATCCTCGCGAGCCAGTGTATCGATCGATACACTGGCTTGGTTAGTTACCCATATGAGTTCTGGATATAAATAGATCAAGAGGTTTCCTCTAAATCAACCCAATCAGTGAACGTGCTAAGCCAGTTGATTAGGCCAATCCGCTGCTGGGTATGAGATATGACAGGATTGAATTTCATTGCGGACTCAACTGCTTTGATGTCAAGTGTGAAATCAACATCGGAAGTCAAAGCAAAAACCGCAAGCTTGGGATACCGACATGCTTATTCAAAACAAGCGCGGCGGATGAAATGTACGAGCTTGTATAATGGAGGCGTCGACTCAAGAACTCATTCGAAAGACCAAAAATGTCAAGGTAAACCCTCTCCAAGGATTTAGGATTTACCTGGACTTGTGAAGATGATTGAGATATTGAGGGAAGACATTGTGTCGTGTACCAAAATGTAGGTCAAGATTAACGGTCAAGGTCACTGTGACCCAAAAATTTGAAATCATTAAAAATAACCTTTTTTGTGCCAGTAGATACATTAGAGGGACATGATGTGTTACATACCAAAATGTGGGTCAAAGATCAAGGTCACTGTGACCCCAAACTCAAGAAATCATTAAAAGTCACATTTTCATGTACCTGTCGAAGACGAGATCATGTAATGCGATGTTGCATTCTGTCCATTCACCCATTAACATTAGCTGTCCATGCGATATCTCTAGTTTCAGGTATGGATTGATACCAAACTTTGGGTATAGCTTACTCGCATTGCAAAGAGAGATCAATTTGTCAAAAGTCAAGTTTAGCTGCCTATATGTGTTAGGTTGGAATATTCAGACTTGTCCCCTCTACATGTATATGGCATTTGTCCTGTGGAGTTGTCTCTCATGTTTGATACATGTAAGAAATGGCTACATTTACTTAAATTGTTGTGAAATAAAAACCATACATTTACTAATTTAATAGGGAGAGGGGTCCTTTGTCAACTTTATACCTGTTTATTAACTCAAGAACAAAGGTTTACTTCATCACTTTCTATCACATCCTTCTACCTTCATGGAAAATTTTCTCGCCTGAAAGGAATCCATTTGAAAGAAAACTACTATTTTCTTGTGTTTGACTATTGTCGATTTCAGTGTGGGATATGTGAGCTCTCGACTCTTGTTTCAAGGTCACCTAGTTACCAAGAGTTCAGCCCATTTTAGTTTATCATTCAATATAAGATGTGATTTATGTAACATTCTCAGAAGCATAACATCGTAGACCTTTCTCTGGATTGCTAGCTACCAATTCGGATCAAGGCCATTAACAATCTAGAAATTCAGACCAGTGTAATTCCAGATAGACGGGCGTATATTGAAGCCCCTTGGGCTCTTGTTCAATTGGGAACAATAGGATTGCTCTTTCTGGAGAAAGGACCTCCTGTTAGCTTAGATGCGGTCAACAGATTTCGTCTATACCGAAAGAACATTTTGATGCTCCGGTCTTCTCATTGCATTGATCTCAATTGTGATTGTTCATGTGAAGAGCAAGATAATCTGGTATTACACGATGTTCGTCTTCGAGAGCGGAGATTTGATATGAATAAATTATGCTGAATGTTTAGACATCATAAGATCGGTAGATCGCTGGTAATCCTTATGATGTCTGTGTGAGTAAAACGACATCAGACTATGAGAATATCGGCAAGTCTATAGTGCATATACATGCATATATACAAGCGTCCGTTTTATTACATCTCAAATTCACTTATAATATATGAAGTTTAATTATAATATTTAAGACCTTTATTCATGGTGAATGCTTAACTTGAAGAAAAAGTTAGTGTTGGTGAAGCGGTCATATTCTCTTAACAAATCCAGATCAAATCTTCGCTGTCAGAGATGAATATCGGGTAATCTTCGCTGTCAGAGATGAATATCGGCTAATCTTCGCTGTCAGAGATGAATATCGTGTAATCTTCGCTGTCAGAGATGAATATCGTGTAATCTTCGCTGTCAGAGATGAATATCGTGTAATCTTCGCTGTCAGAGATGAATATCGGGAATCTTCGCTGTCAGAGATGAATATCGGGTAATCTTCGCTGTCAGAGATGAATATCGGGTAATCTTCGCTGTCAGAGATGAATATCGTGTAATCTTCGCCGTCAGAGATGAATATCGTCTAATCTTCGCCGTCAGAGATGAATATCGTCTAATCTTCGCCGTCAGAGATGAATATCGTGTAATCTTCGCCGTCAGAGATGAATATCGTGTAATCTTCGCCGTCAGAGATGAATATCGTGTAATCTTCGCCGTCAGAAATGAATATCGTGTAATCTTCGCTGTCAGAGATGAATATCGTGTAATCTTCGCTGTCATAGCTGAATATCGTGTAATCTTCGCTGTCAGAGATGAATATCGTGTAATCTTCGCTGTCAGAGATGAATATCGTGTAATCTGCGCTGTCAGAGATGAATATTGGGTAATCTTCGCCGTCAGAGATGAATATCGTGTAATCTTCACTGTCAGAGATGAATATCGGGTAATCTGCGCTGTCAGAGATGAATATCGTGTAATCTTCGCCGTCAAATATGAATATCGTGTAATCTTCGCCGTCAGAGATGAATATCGTGTAATCTTCGCCGTCAGAGATGAATATCGGGTAATCTTCGCCGTCAGAGATGAATATCGGGTAATCTTCGCTGTCAGAGATGAATATCGTGTAATCTTCGCTGTCAGAGATGAATATCGTGTAATCTTCGCTGTCATAGATGAATATCGTGTAATCTTCGCTGTCAGAGATGAATATCGTGTAATCTTCGCTGTCAGAGATGAATGTCGTGTAATCTTCGCTGTCAGAGATGAATGTCGTGTAATCTTCGCTGTCAGAGATGAATATCGTGTAATCTTCGCTGTCAGAGATGAATATCGTGTAATCTTCGCTGTCAGAGATGAATATCGTGTAATCTTCGCCGTCAGAGATGAATATCGTGTAATCTCCGCTGTCAGAGGTGAATATCGTGTAATGCAGGATTCCCATGATGTTCATATGAACAGACACAATCAATTAGGGTAGCTGTGATAACACAAAAACTCAGGGAATCGACCAAGAAGTTCATATGGAAAAGCGAATGACGGTCAGCGAACTGGACTTGAGGATAGGGATATTGAATATTTTTGTAGTATTTGCTTTTACCAGTCACTTCCTAATGACTCTGTTAAGTGTACATCTATTTTGACGTGTTAGTCGGGAATACTGGCCCTTTACCCAATGAATGTTCTTATTTCCATGGCAATGAGAAAGAAAATATTCTATGTCCATAGTTCCACATTTGCAATTTAACAGAGTTCGATGAAAACTCATATATGTCTAGCGGTATTCCACAGACAATTGGATCGTGTATACAATACAATCTATTTCCAGAAATCTTTTTAATAGAGCGATGTTCAATGCCTCTGACAGCACACGTTGGGCTTAATAGATTGACCACATTCGTGTATAATTAGCCTACATCTCCAGGGCACGATGCATGCAATGATATATTTTCAACTCAACGAGGAAATGTGATGATAACAGTTACACGTAATAATATTGAGCATCTATTTTCTACATGTGTACCATTCAGCAATTAAACGCAACATTAAATGGGCGATGGAAAACAGAAAAATATACTGACTGCATATTTCTAAAAATATCACAATAACCAAAAGTGAGATGGTTTTTTTTTATCCCAGCCACGCTTTTATTAGCTGTTCATGTGGACATATTGAATTGAATTTCTCTCAACACAAGCAATCACTCTTGAGACTCGCAACTCACAAAAAATTGCAGAGATGACTTGTTAAAAAGATTACAGAATGAAAGATGGAAGTGCATTACACCACTTATTTTCAGAGGCACTGTCGTTATATATCAAATCAATGTGCTTCGTTATCCAACAATAAGAGGGAGTGCGAGAGTAGATTTCTATGCAGTACTGATCAGTATCTCAGGATATTGCAAAATTACCCATCCCAACCTTTCTACTCCTACAGTTCGATGCCACCTCTCGTATTCTTATTTAAACGTCAAATGTCTTTTTACTTGACACGCATCTCCCCTTTCCTCCACGCACTAATAGCTTTCTATTCACGAAGCTTTCCACCAACAAAACGGTAGTGTGGTTTTAATCTGTGAACAAGAAATGGATATCGTCGAATAGTTCTCCTTCGACTATGTGGTGATTGTGTGTTAATGTCATTCTGGAAATGATAACGAGGGATATACCGTGACAATCAGATTTTGTTAGAAATGATAAACTACCATAAAGCGAAACCAGGTGAGCACAAATGAGTAAATTTACAATACATCGCCATTATGAGTGAATAATTGACGGATTTATTTACCTCTTATGTGAGAAAGCTGTTTCAATGTTTATGGGCAGCTGTGGATAATAACAAACTTCACGAGTTTATAATAACTGTATTATATACTCCTCTGAGCAGCTAGAAACGTTTCGATAAAACCATGATCAGGCGATGAAGAATCGGCCATATCCGATTAACTCACGAACATGCACTAAAAAAGAACCAGCCCAAGGTCTATTCCATGACACGAAGATCTCACAGTGAAACATATCCTGATCGTCTGTACAGATTTTAAGAGACTCTTTTTATCAAGCAGCTACTTTAGAAGATCTTTTTAGCCAGGTAAAAGAAGACTGTATTTTAGGTTATTTGAGAGAAATCGTTTTTAATGTGTACATGTTTTGGTGTGTTGTGTTGATTACTTCTGGATTGCTGGGTTGTTCACTTGTTTTTGTTGGAATACTTGGAAGTTTGTTTGGTCGTCGCTATGTAGCTGAAATATTGCTCAACGCGACGTTAAACCTTAATTCTCTCTTCTCTCTCTCTCTCTTAGTACCAATTCCAAATGTGTATGAAATAGAAATAATGAAAACACGATAGTTTTCTGCAGGAGAGAAGCGGCCAACAGTTTTCAATGATGTCAGCAAGAAATGGCGATGTTCTATGCATGAAATCCTAGTCACTGGCGACTATTCTTTATCCACATGAATTTCCAAGTCGTTTCCAGAGTATGTAAATCTGTCGCGCTTTGATTGTTACTGTTCATTTGAACAACACGGAGATTTAAAACACATGATATTCAAATGGTCCCAAGCCCCGAGTTAAGCGGAATTAGACAAGTAACGTAGCGCCAGAAGTCTTGCACGCTTCGATCGTATTTTACCAATTGGAGAAACTTTGAAAGGAGGCGTTTGGTGTCTCTGTTTGACAAATTTCTCCAGTAATATTCTGTGGAGTTGATTATAATCGTCACAGTTATCACAAGATCTAAACAAATGCTACTAGGCGAGAAATGTATACGCCGTATGCAGGTCCTTATGGAATATTGCTATCCAGAAATGGGTAGTTAACTATGTCTAAATTATAATCGTCTCTTCGTCGTAGGGTCAACGTGAGAGAAAGCCCTGGTTATTCTTGTAAAGGGAAACATTCAGATATAATGTTCCATCTGGGCTATCAGTGGTTTTCTTCAAATCTAATGAAGGGTCAGGCGGGTGGTGGTGGTTAAATCTCTTTCACAACGTCGCCAATATAAGGATAATCCTGTGATAGGAAATCGTCTATATAGCGTTTAGTGAATGAGAAGGAACAGGCTTTGGAATGTTTATCTTTTGACAATTTCTGCATACAAGTGTATTTATACGAGAACAGATATAGGTCTGTCAAAAGTGGTACCCATTTGGATACCTGTCTGCTGTTAGTGTGTGGTATTGCCGAACTCAAATATATATTGTTAAAGTGCTAATGCAGCGAAATTTTTATTAAATAATTTGATTCTCTATTCTTTCGTGATTAATTTGCTATATCCATGAGGAAAATCGGACAAGGAGAAGTTCTTATTTCAAAAGGAAAGGGGCGTGCAATTGTGCTCTTAAAAGTGCGACCGTTTTCACTGGCTTTGTTTACAAATATGATGACGTCATAAGTATGACAGCTGGTCAGCTTGAGTCTGGGCTCTGCATGGCGGACAGTGTTGGAGAGAGGCAAGCCCGTCCTCGAGGCCAATATACTGGTTTGTTTAATAACATTTTTGAATTTAATGTTCACCAGGAAATTAAGCATGACAAGGGTTTATTATTAGACATACCTGTGAATTAATACAGACAATTTGTATGGACCTAATGAAGATACAAAAAGCCCCGCATCCGCGACCGAGCAAAGCCTACCGTGTGCAACCAGGCTAAATTGAATTCATTGCCATAGAAAATGACTTCAAATTCCACTGAGCAGTTCCATCATTATTTTGATCTGGTCAAATTAATTATTTAGAATCTGGAGTCTATATAAATGTGTTTTGTACGATATTTATAAAATTTATCTGCCAGTATCCGCATTTTGTTTGCCTGTATGAACGGTGTATCACTTATCATTACACGGAAGGATTTCCAACTTCAAGAAAATAACGAAGATCTATCTTCATTATCCCCGGATTCTCAGAGATATATGTTTTCTTCTTCCCATTACAATCAACTTTAAATTAGATCTAAAAACATAATATTATATGCTCTAAATTGGAATGAAATCTATCACGACGTCTGAAGCGGCCCGTCTGAAATGTTCTCGCCGAGGTCCGCGCGCCAAAAGCAAAAACAACAGTCTTCGGTCTTCAATTTCACATTCCGGTTTTCTTGTGCAAAAAGTGAAGGCTTTATTAAGAATTTCTTCCATTCACTCTAGATCTATATTCTATTTGCATTCCACAATATGATCGGTTATGAAAGCAAATGTAAACTGTTCATAAGTTTGTGCGGTATGAGAAAAGAAAAAGCCATTCAAAATTGTTGAATATTATTTTTTTATCAGAATTTATATTTGTCATATATTTTTCTGTGCTATCGGTCAAATTATCTTGCACCCTTCTCGTTTATTATCACATTAGACAATTTTTTAACATTATGTAATTTTTTCCTAATAATGTTGAACTAATTTCATGTTCATTTTTTATTTCAGATACTCCCGAGAGACTCGTTTTTCAATGTTGTTTTTGTCCTGTTTGTTGAGTTTTGTTGTTGTTTGAATCTTCTTTAGTTGAAATGTTAGTTTTCTCGGTATGTAAACTTCAATTTAATATTTTACGTAGTATTTCTGAAATTATGTTGGTGCATGGCATAAAGAAAGCTCTGTGCTCACTAATCAAATTATTGCTTAGTTTAAGACGTAATGTATTGTGTGTGCATTGTCTTACAAAGTATCTTATTTTATTATATGTGTTTTATTGTTTGTCTGTACATGTATGTTTGTAATGCCTTTAGCCCTCGGGCATAATAGTGCAATAAACTTTATCTACCTATCTACCTAATCTTTTCACTTACCCGGTTGCCGGCATGATCGTGTATTCAACATCCAGCTACTCAGACGATACAAACTTTGGAGATTTTTAAAATAATTTCTAATGCCAGGGGAATATTTTTGATGACAAATAATTGCATAGACAGAGTTTGGAATATATTGTGAGTTTCGACAGCTGATGTGTTATATTAACTGATAAATCCACGAAAACCCCGTTCCATCCTATGTGAATCAGATAGTATAACTGCATGCATTCGTCCAACTACGGTACTGCCCACGAATTAAGGCAAATAAATCATTTTAAGTGATCATGCACGGACACGTGGCCGACTGGATTCTTTCTTTCATTCCTGGCACGTTACCATACGAAGACAGTGATGGATATCAAGAGTATTAACTCAACAACAATGTGAATTAAGTCTATGGAGATTGGCCTTCGCCATATGCTACGCATATCGCTGGCTTGCTCGTCGATCGGCATGTCATACTTATGACGTCACATATATGAAAACATGGCGACCGTAAATGTCGCACTTTATCTGCTAAACCCCTTGCGTTTCGTTAGCAGATAAAACTCTCTGTG
>JAVTVY010026941.1:0-11703 GCA_036873755.1 Hanleya hanleyi
TAATACAGACCCCTATTCTAGGGGTAATCGAAAAGACACGGACCTGACCGAAGAGACACGGACCTCACCGAAAAGACACGGAGGTCACCGAAGAGACACGAAGGTGAACGACATTGTGGAAAAACCCCACAGACAGGTCAGTACATGGCCTATCATGTTCTGAAGATGGCGGACCTCACCGAAAAGACACGGACGTACCCGAAAAAACACGAAGGTGAACGACATTGTAGGGAAAACCCCCACAGACAGGTCAGTACATGTCCTATCATGTTCACATGTCACGCCCCATTCACCCAGACCGGAAGTGACGTCATACCTGCATGTCATCTTCAGCTGGTGGCGCCCCCTGGCGGAAGCAGGGAACCAAGAGTTACCTCCCTGGAAAATGTGGCTTCATGAACAGGTACAATAAAAGCGTACCTGAGACACAACACATATCACGAATCGTTAGATTCTTGGTATGTGCTTTAGAATAGGTTTACCAGAAGACTATTCTGTGAAGTCATGTGACGCAGTCAGTATGTCGGCACCTCTTCCCACTTCCCTTATATGTGTTGTAATTTAAATCAGTTATATATACTACTGTCCACTCTATTTCATTTTCCCCCCTTTTTTCCATAAAAAACCCATAGATTTTGTATTATTCATAAATAGTTCATACGAAATAGAGACTCGTCCATAAATGTGTCAGGTGCTCATAAGACTGGTTACAGCAACGTGTCTGACTGATGATCTATGTCTTTAACCCACATTTGCTCTCGTGATCTTACATAAAGGAACGACCGAATTACCTAATTACAAGCGTCTAGTCCGTCATTCATAATCCAGCCGTCGTCCATTAGAGAATATCCGCGTCCATAATCCGAAGACCTATTCCATTTTCCATATAACAGTATTAGCACCAAATTCAAAAAGACAATCATAGTATACATAAACATAGGCTTGTTTCCTGCAAGAGAGAAGCGGTCAACAGTTTTCAATGATGCCGGCAAGACATCATGATGTTCCAAAAATATCAAATCCGTATCGCTGATCAGTATTCTTAATCCGTAATATTCGTTTTAGAGTCGTTATCCAAAAAAGATGTATCTCAGTCACGCTTTGATTGTGACTGTTCATATGAGCACCATGAGGATATTGAAGTACATGTGCTCATACGGCCCCTAGCCCCGGGTTAAGCGGAATTAGACACAAGTTACGAAACGTAGCGCCATAGATCTTGCACGCTACGTTCGTATTTTGCTATCAGCATGCGATATGTATCGCCAAATTTGAGAAACTTTGAGTGGAGGCGCTTGGTGGAATAGCCCTGTTTTATAAGTTTCTGCAACAATGTTTTGTGACGTTGATTAAAATCATCACATTTAACACAGGATCTAGCAAATGCTACTAAGCGAGATATGTATACGCCATATGCAGGTCCCACTGGAATATTACTATCCAGAAAGGGATAGTTTACGATGTCGAAATTGTAATCATCTCTTTTGTCATAAAGTCGACGAGAGAGAATGCCCGCTTCATTTTTGTAGAGATAGAGATCTAAATAAGATGTGCCTGTAGGGCTATCTGTAGTTTCCTTCAAATCCAGTGAAGGTGGATATATATCCTTCACTGCGTCATTTATATAGCGATTATCCACAGCGAGAAGATCGTCTATATAGCGTTTGGTGAATGAGAAGGAACGGGCTTTGAATGGATCTGTTTTTGAAAGCGCCTGCATATAGTCATATTCATAAGAGAACAGATACAGGTCAGCCAACAGGGGTGCACAATTAGTACCCATTGGAATACCTATCTGCTGCTGATATATTGTGTTGCCAAATTTCACATAGATATTTTTAATGAGAAATTCAAGCAACTCTATAAACAAAGAAACATCCCATGAATGATATCTCTTGTATGTAGTCGAGCTAAAGAATGCTTTATGGCTTCCGACATTAATATATCTACGATCAGTTTTCTTGAACACAGATACTATTAATGAACTTATACAGTCAATAAGGTCCTGATGAGGGATTGTAGTATAGAGAGTCGAGAAATCCCATGTGGATACATGTCTGTACGGTATGGGGCCTTTAGCATCAAGTTCTTCCGTGAGACATTTTGAGTTTTTCAATATCCACATACATTCAACGCCAGAGTTCTTAGAAATAGTGGCGCAATACCTTTCCCAAAATGCTTTTACCTCCTGAAGGCCCTCGTCAATAGGGTTGAAAGAAGCTTGGTGGTGCAGCTTCTAGAACCAGCTATGAATCTAGCTTTGTATGGTGATTTATGCATTTTGGGAGTCCAGTATATCTTTGGTATGTCGTTATGATTGGTTGGAAGACAAATACCTCTTTCCCTGAGAAACTTTTTGTGATCGTTAAATAAATCTTCCAGAGTAAATTCAGTTTGTTAATAGTAATAGTAATATTTACATATGAATATTATATTATTCGGAGCTTTGTCTGCTGGTACTATGACGAATTTACTCTGGAGATTTGCTAGAACTTCTTGCGAATTGAGGTTTCTCAGTACTTGTTTTGCTTGGGGAAGAGTATTTCTGTCAATATGGCGGATTGTTTCAAGGACCTTGTTCTTGGTGAGGTCCAGCGAATCAACTTTTTCTCGCTTAGACCAATCAATAACGTACTGTTCTAATGCAGAGAGGACTATCTTCTGGTCGGCCTTCAGATTTATTCTTCTCGGCTCTCTATATTTAGGTCCTTTCATCAGGAGTAATTTCAGATCCTTATCACTCACCACATCAAGGTCACCAGTCACAATATGTTTGCATGGTGTATAGATAAAGTTCGATAATTCACAATCACAACTATAGCCTCCTGACGTGTATAAGTTCCAGTCAAATTCCTTGACAGCATTGGAGTAATTGAATATTTTGGTGGCTATAGATTTAGTGTACTTATATGAAATGCAAGGAGGTTCTGTGAACTTAAAATAGTTTGGTACAGCGTTGCGTACCTCTGGATCATTCAGGATTCGAGGTAAATTAATGATGTCCAGTCCTTTATCTAAGTAGTCGAGTTTCAAGAAAAGCCGATCTTGAGATGTTTCGATTATGTTCACTGGACGATACAACCGAAAATAAGCTATATCTTGACATACTTTAATGATTTTTGATGGTATTATATTTCCTGAAGACGCAGATTGTTGTATATCTCTGGCTATTTGATCTAAAGCTCTCAGAGGTAATGCATACAGAACTGTACGCAAACTATGTATACTATTGTGACCTATGTGACCTATGCTCACGAGATATTAAACAGTGATTGCATCAACTTCAGCAGCACATCAGCAGTAGAACATTAGTTGATCGGCACGGAAATACCGAATCGTGTTACGAAAGACGCAGAGGGGTTGGTTATCGCAACGTTAGGTAAATATCGTGCAGTCTCTTTAAATACGTTATCTGTTTATGCCTATATGATAAGGCCGAACAAAAGTAGTTTGGCCTATATTGGTGAAAAACACGACGACAACAACAACAACAATCCAACCATACCGTTCGCATCACTTTTTCATTTGGGGGCGAAGCTTGTCGTTCAGGAGTTGCTAAGGTCTGGAGGCCGCCATTGCTCCCATGGAGGATTCGGCAAACATCGGCTATTCCCGACACAAATAACTCATTTGCGTACACTTCGCCATCCATAAGATGGCTTGCGAATCGTGTGTCTCCATTATCGCGGAGCGATATCCGGTACTTTACCGGATTCTGTTCCCTTATATGTGTTGTAATTCATCCGGCGGAGAACAGACTCGAGAAATCTGATAAATTACAGGTTTTCATACCACTTCTCAAACAGATATTGCCTGGGCTTACAAAATATATAGGTACGTATAACTTTCGTATCATCCAAAAGGTGTGGTGGATCTGAAATTTTGAACAAGTAGTTCATCACATGACTCGAAAATGGCGAGTTACGTTGGGGTTACGTCGGTAGACTTTAGCTGATTGACTGAAGAAGTCACGTGGTATTGATTTCTGGAAATTCGCTCTTGCAGTTGCCGAAAGTAGGCTGAAAATGGATACCGGTACACACGACCCCAGGGTCAGTCTTACCGCGTATAGATGACCGAGATGGTTACAGGTTGAAATAAAACTGTAAATTCTACAATCTACTCCCTCCGCAGGCGCGGCGGAGCGACTTGAATATTGGGGGGGGTCAGAGGGGATGGGACAGGGAGGGGGTGTCCCCCTCCCTTAGACGGGGGGCCGGGAGTCCTCCCCCGAATTTTTTTGGCATTTTAGACTTGATTTAACGCACTTTGGCGCTTCTGAGAACTTTTAAAGGGATAGCATATCGACTCATAAGATCTAAAAAAAAATGCAATCGGCGTTCTTCAATGAAATTTCCCTCACGTTGCTTCGAAAATAATATTCGCCGATGATATCTGTCAACTATACCCACCCACCCAAGTGAAAAATTACAGTGTGAACACAACTTTAGACCATTGTAAATTCAACGAATAAGGGTATAGTGTTCCGGCATACTGGTAGGGTGGGTGTGCCGGTTATCGGCCACACCCCCTATTATCGGCTAGGTTGTACCATATTGTCTTGAATAAATACAATTCCACAGCACGTGGCTGGCCAAGGCTAAGAAATAAAATAACGAATTGTCCCCACAGCCTCGGTTTGGTTTCAGTACACTAGCAGACGACACAAGACAGTGGCGGGGAGTTGAAAAGTCGCATGTGAACACGACCGACCATTTTCGTGGAAAGTAATCGCCGTGACGTAGTTTACACCCGTGTTTAGCTACTCTGAATTTTGAGGATTTTAGTCGCTAAAACCCGGTAAGTACGTTCATAACGAATTTATGTAGAGTTGGCATGGATTCTATCTTAGTTTTCTTGTGCCATACGGCGGCATGATAGAAAATGGGGGGTGGCCGATAACTGAAATTTCAAATCGGCGAAAATTTGGCTACCGGCCTACCCGGCCGATAATTGAAAAACTCCCGTATATCGTTTCCATCTACAAAAGTGGGCTAATTCGGTTAGATTTGAATACCTTTGACACTCCCCGTTGAAAAGATTCTTGATTTGATGGGAATTTCAATGATCGGCCAGGGTGGCCGATAACTGGTTTGTGTCGCTTGTAATCTACAAATCACTTTAATCTCCTATCGGCCACCCCGTTCGGTCTATTTCAGGGCTGGTCATGGCGTGTGAAAACTTGCTCTTTTGCTTAGAAAAGAGTTTTTAATAAATTGTATTGAAAGCTACATACATTTAGATGTCGTCCGTCACTGCAACACGGTGATCACCATCTCGCGCGACCGCGTGGCGAACATAAAACTTTTATGAACTACAACATGATCGGCATGGCTTGTTAAAACTATTTGGAACGATTCTAACTGATGTCTCAATCATTTCGTCTTGCAGAGTATGTCGAAAAGGTTTCAGTATGCCGTGGAAGATATGCAGAAGGCACTTGATGCAGTCAGAAATGGGGCGAGCCAACGCTCGGCATGCAGGGAATATGGGGTTCCAAGGGGTACTCTGCAGGATAAGCTGGCTGGACGTGTTCCAGAGGGCAGATTCATTGGTCCAAGCACCGTATTAACGCTGAAAGAAGAACAGTCTCTGGAGAAGTGGATTTTAGATCTATCCAAAGCCGGTTTCCCTCGAAAGAAAGCGGATCTTCTCAATACGGTAGAAATGATAATGAAAGAAGATGGAAGGGAAAATCCATTCCTAGACAACCGACCAGGAGAAACATGGTACAGGAACTTTCTCAAACGACACCCAGGAATTGTTCCCCGAACTGCGGAAACTATCAACAAAGCTAGGGCTTGTGTCAGCGAAGCTGGTATTAAAAAGTGGTTTCATGACTTGGAGGCATTCCTGCAAAATCAGGGCCACCTTGATATCTTGTTGGATGGCAACAGGATTCTGAACTCTGACGAGAGCAACTTTCAGCTATGTCCCAAAAGTGGGAAAGTTCTCGGACCGAAAGGGTGGAAAAATGTGTACGAAATTGTACCAGGGGAAGAGAAGGACACACTTACAGTGCTGGGTACATTTAATGCCAGCGGAGAAGTGGTAAAAGGAATGATAGTGTATCCCTACCAACGTCCCCCCAAGGATCTTGTTCGGTCCGTACCTGATAGCTAGGCGATTGGACTCTCCGACAGCGGATGGCTGAAATCTGAAACATTTTTGAATATGTGGCCAACGTCCTCCGTCCATGGCTAGTGGAAAAGGGAGTAGTTTTTCCAGTACTTTTCATAGTTGACAGACATAAGACCCACTTGACATACCATCTCAGTGAGTTTTGTTCGAATCATGGCATCATTTTGTATTGTCTGTTGCCAAATGCCACCCACATCCTTCAGCCTGCAGATGTTGCTGTTTTCCGACCATTAAAGGTTCAGTGGAAGAAATGCGTTCGAGAGTGGCAGATGGAAAATGTAGGTAAGGCTTTGTCAAGAACCCACTTCGCACCTTTACTCGATAAAGCCATCCGTCGAGTGACAAGTTCAGCCATAAGCAACGGATTCAAAGCTTGTGGAATATTTCCATTCAACCCTGACGCCGTTGATTATTCGAAATGTATGGCCAAGCCTGCGTCAGAAAGAAGCAATGCCTGTCAAAGCCAAACGACCCCGGACCCAGTACCACATGGAAGCGACCAGTACCATATCGCCCTACTTGTTATCCAGAAATTGTTGAAAGATGGCCATCCCAAAAACCTGGAAGCTCTACTTCAAACACTGACTCTGAAAAGCAAACCGATCAAGTTGCAGCAACAAAGTGCTGTCGATGTACTCGCTAATAGTGATTCCAACCAGGGAACGGAACCCGGTACTAGTAGGGCTACTGTTACTGTTGTTTCCGACATTGAAGACACGAGCACCACTGACGCTGCGATTGCAACTGATCTTGACCTTACCTTCAGCGATTTGGGGGATCTAGAAACACAGAATGGCTCGGAATCTATCACAGATCTTGCAATCGCGACTCTGATGGAAACCGACTTGGGCGTGTTACAGATTCCCATTCAACACTAAGCCACCAGTCCAAATGTTCCTTCTAACCCCAACGAACCATGCGTTGTTGATAACGGTGTCGGGATTGGTCCTTCAACTGTAGTCTTAGAAAAGGAGACACCACAGCCCGCATCCAATGCAGCCACCACATCTGCAAATGGTTCTGAAGAAACCGACATCGAGAATCTTTTACGCCAGGTCAGTGCCAATGATTCGACTAACGTGGGACAAGTTGATGAGGGCCAAACGACCCAGAATGTCCCTTGTTCCTCCCCATCGAGTGTTCTTCCGAACCGCGTTTCTCCAGCCTTTGCCAAACATTTGTTCTGGCCAGATACTAGCTCAAGTTCCACCGGCGACAATAAGAAAACAAAGAAAAACCTGCCTTTTGCTGTATCTTCAGCGGAGTGGAAGACATTGGATAAAGAAATAGAGCAAGAGAAAAAAGACGAAGAAGAGGCAAAAAAGAAACGGAAGGAAGAAAGGGAAAAGAAAAAGATTGCAACCGAAGCTGCTCGGACAGAGAAGAAGTTGCGAAAGACAACCGTAGCCGACCGCCAATCACAACATCAGACCTCCGACCCTCAGGCAGATCCATCGTCGTCTTCCATTGGTGAAGCTGGTGTGCCTGACACAGCCAATAACCTCACCCCAACACCTCTCAGTTATGGAGTGACCAAGCATCCAGCAAAAAAGCGACAGCTTCAGTCAACAGCGAAGCAGGCCAGACCAAAAAGAGTCAGACAAATCGAATCTGGTGAAGACGTCCCATGTCTGTTTTGTGGGGAAATGTTCAGCCGATCGAAACCAGGTGAGGATTGGGTTCAGTGCGAAGAATGCAAATGCTGGGCGCACGAGGGGTGCTCAATGATTTCATTAAATGGCTCGTTTGTTTGCGAGCTGTGCAAAGACAAGTCGTGTTAACTGCAGAACAGATCATTTTCTACTGTTTGACTCTTGTTGTGTTGTTTTATTACTGGTTGTAATTTTCAGTAACCCTGTTCTAGTAAAGATATAGCTTATATATCGGTGAAATAGGAAAAATGGTCAAACCTGCATGAAGAAGTGAGTTGATAAAAATGAAGATTTGCTAAAACAATCACACTGCTTCGACGTCTATCTTAGCTAACTACGGTTAGCTTCCACGTTCCACTCCACACTAAGCAGATCAAGGCTAGGGCCTACACATAGCGTATTTGACACGCTGCCAACAGTGTGTGTAGTAAGTGTATATTGGACCACTGTGGTTTAAGTTATGTTTGGCAAAATGGTATGACTGGTCCTGTTACTGTAAACTGGTTAGTAAACCAGGTTAAGCGACGAGAAAGAGATAAATTTATCCAACAGTGGTTTTCAAATATGTATAACTCTGACAAGTCCAGGTCGTACCGTCTATTTAAACAGGATTTCAGATTTGAAACCTATCTGGTTAGGTTGCCTGAAATGTTCAGAAGTGCTATATGTAAATTTAGAACATCAAATCACAGGTTACCGATAGAAAAAGGTCGGTATGTCCACATTTTACCTGAACTACGCACTTGTGAGTTTTGTTCCGCTGACAAAGTAGGTGATGAGTTTCATTTTCTGTTGGAATGTACTGGTCTTAAAGATTTTCGTGCTCGATATTTGCCACAATATTACTGTAAATATATTTCTGAATCCAAGTTTGCAAGCATTCTCAATGTAGAAAATGCACATTATAGGCAACTGATCGACCTAGCTAAATTTATTCTGGAAGCCGGGGCATTTAACGAATAGTTATTGTTTAAATTCGTTATATTTTCACCTCCTGTATGATTTAACGTGTTCTCGTATTTCGTTTCTCTTTCGTGAATTGGTTGTATAATATAAATGTGATGTTCCTCCGTTGATTCTCCTTATAGTAAATGTCTTGTTCAGTATTCATATTTTGGGTTCTAGCTCTTAGCAAGTCTAGTCTGTTGTCTTTACACTGATTTATAGTCATTATCTATAATGTTGTCTTTCATTGATATTATTTTGCATTGTTAAATTTTATTTAAGTTGCTATCCGTGCATGTACGAGCTGTATCAAATAATGTTTATTTATGGATTTTATCGTATTCATTTATATCCGTCCAAAAGTATATGTCTGTAGTCATGTACCTCCACGCCATATGTCTGTATATTATTTTGTGATCTCTCTATGCTCTCTATCGAGTAATGAGAATACATTCATTCATTCATTCAGAATCATTTCCCGTGATCTGCCATATTTGAACGAGCCAATGCATGGAAAAGTGAGTTGATGAAAATGAAGATTTGCTGGGAATAATAATGTTTGACTGTTAGTGTTTGAATATTAGATTAATGGGATAATTAGAGCGGTTGGAAAGCCGTTATAATACTGCTGATGATGGAAGCCGATGTTATTGGTGACCCATTCGTTAGTATATTAAGGAGGCAAGTTGGATGTGTTGAGGTGTGATAGAGTGTTTGGTTGGAGAGGAGTAATTTGTACTACACTTGCAATTTGGTTTTACGTTGTTTTATTTTATGGTACATATATAGTGTGCAAGGTATGCTGGGACAAAACGAATACTGATCAATGATACGTGTGTTGTTGTGGCGACCGGAATATCACGATGTCTCTTCAGCATCACTGGGATCTGTCGACGTCTTCTGTCTTACAGGAAACTAACTTTTGTTAGATTTCTATAGTCTTTAATGCTTCGATTTGGTATGAATATTGTCATAAGACCAGGTATTCAAATATATACAAGCGGGAACTTCATGGACGATGATTGTCTAATGGATGTCGAATCAGATTCAGATTCAGATTCAATTTATTTGCACCTTACATCCCAAATAAAGGACCCGTATTTTGTCTCCTGATAAAATATCCATATAGTTATTTTTTCTGCAACATTATTAATACCGGGGCTAGTTTTTATTGCCCTATCTCTATTTGAATTATGTTTCCATGACGTGGCCTAGGCCATAACAGCCCCGATTGTATTATCGGCCTGGGTGGCCGATAGCTGGACACGCACTGGCCGTAATGACATTTTGCATGGCCGAACATTAAAAAATATGGCTGTTCCTCCAGAATGGACAATTTTCTCAACTAATATCGTCTCAAAGGCCTCACTGATGTTGTTGGACAAATCACAGATGGTCGGTAATATGAATCCCATTGGCTGCCCTTCTCCACGTGACAATGTACGGCTCCACGATGAATCCAAAGTCGGTACAATTGCTAGGTGGCCGATAAAGGGCACAATCACCCTATACACACAGCAAGGAAGTCATCTTCACACAATTAGCATTTTTTTATTTTCCTCAAGGTGTAGATCTATACTTTTATGCCATCGATCGTTCAGTAATTCAAGAATTATATTTATCACATAACTGTGGTGTTATTAGGGACATTTGGTCATGACATATTTATCGTGTGCACCTAGGTGAATAACACTTTCAAACACGCTGATTGGATAATACATGTAGCGTGAGAAAATAAATTACTACGCTTGGTCGTGACGTCACTGAACTATTTTTCCCATTGATAAAATTACTACGAAATACTATGTTTACAAGTGCAACAAGAACATAGATATCTGCAAGGCGATTATTTTATCCAGATACATGCATCGGCCTGCAAACTATAATTGTCAATAGCCATACAAGCAGCAATGATTTGCAATGCATTATTTCGACAGTTTTGAGCTTCAAATTTTGTATAAAGTACTCACGTACCGGTCGTAGTCCGTCATTTTTGTTTGGCGAATCGAGCCAGCCCGTCATTTTGAGTACCTTATCCCGTCAGATCTCGACAGTAAACGTTTGATCATTCTTTTGGAATATCTGCATGGATTCTTCCCTATGTTTGCTTATTTCTTGCAATAGATCTGGATGATTAGAGACTTCAAACGGATTACGTATTCAAAATGATCTTGTCAGCCTAGCATGCATGTCGTCACCTCGCTGAGAACTCGCCAACCTGTCGCGCGCATGATGACATGCAGCGAACACGCGTGTAACTCGTGGAATGGCATGATCCAAAATAAGTAATGTATGAAGAACAGCCAATTAACAAATTACACTTATTTCATTCTGTTGTGAAATGGTGTACGATATTTTGAAATACTGTGAAAACTGAACAGCTTTAAAGGGAGGTGCTCAAGCTATGTTGTATTTTGGAACTATATCGGCTTAGCGTATACAGCAACTTGTAAGGCTGTGATGCGCCTGAGCCAGGGCCGTGTTTTCGTCGAGAATGAAACAAGGAAAAGAAATTTTGAGGTAGATTTTATAATGAAATCTTTTAATTATTGCGTTTATAATTGACTTAAAAATAGTTATGTGATAAACAGAATCTTACACTCGTGGCAATTTAATATGAAAGTTATGACACTCGTTGAGTAAGTTTTATATGTTGCTCGCTAAAGCTCGCAACATATAAAACTTACTCAACTCGTGTCATAACTTTCATATTAAATAGCCACTCGTGTAAGATCCTCTATGTATACAACACAAACTATTGATGGACATTGTGCTGTTCGTTGATTAGACAGAACCAACTTCGTGGAGAAGTTGAGACATGATCGCATATTTCAGTGTTTCAAATGTAAACACGGTCAATACTTGGGGCTTCTGAAGATGTGATCGGGGGGACGGGGGTACTCCCCCGGGAAATTTTGGAATTTCAGACGGTTCTCTACATATATATGACCCATTTCAAGGCACG
>JAVTVY010026942.1:0-114317 GCA_036873755.1 Hanleya hanleyi
TTTAAATATGTGGTATATTATCTGCAGAACATACATGAATTTCTTCAACGTATATTCCTTTTTTCATTCCGTATTTTAGGAATGTGGTGGAGAAATGAAGAGGTGGAACATCCGTGGAGGGTTTTTCAGCCAGGTATTACTGACAGACTGATGCTACAATTGAAGCATGGCAAGTAACATTTATATGTAAATTCAAAACCTGCTGACCATGTACCGGTATGAAAATCAAAATAGTCAGCCATGGATCTGCTTTTTTGATAGTTTGCTTTACACGTATACATGTACATGTAACCTTTATGCATTTTAGGTAGGCCTAGTTCATATCATAGAAAATCGGATCCGTCCAATCCGAGTTCAGTAATAGTACATGTATGTTCACATTTTGAATATGATCAAAATTTTACTAGAGCAGCCATAATAACTGTATAGTTATCAGTGACTTGAATTATCACATCATGACTAATGTACATAACATTTGCCTGTATTGGACATCTCTATTTTTACATCTTTAATAGAAAAGAAAACACTAGCAGAAATCAGACGAATGATACCCAGTCAGGTGTCCTTTCAATGAGAAAAAAACACAGGATGACTCTTTTTCCTCTGGTTTTTACCCCTCGGCCATTTTGGCCTCGGGGGTATTGTCGTCGCCATCTACGTCCGTCCGTTACCGCATTTTAGGCAAAACCGCTTGAGACACAACCACCAAATTTTCAACACTTATTTATATAGTGCTAAGTCAGACGCCTATCGAAAATGGCTTCCCTCTGCCCATATTTTACAGAGGTCTGCCCCTTTACAGATTTTTTAATTTCTATTTCTGTGCTATATGCCTGAGTGTAACCAACTATATCTGCAGAAGTGTGTTCAGTATAGCTACTATATTTTGGAAACTTGTTTGTATTGTTGTATTCTACAAGCCAACAAAGGATTACTCGCCTCGGCTGTAGCTGAATGTACAAGTTATATCTGCAGATCTGTCTTCGGTACAGCTTATTCGTCTTGGTTCTTATTTCACAGAGTGCTAAGTCAGACACCAATCAAAAGTGGTGCCCCTCGGCCCATACTTTACAGAGTTATGCCCCTTTACAGATATATTAATTTCCATTCCTGTCCTATATCCCTGAATGTAACCAACTATATCTGCAGAACTGTTCGATATAGCTACTATATATTTTGGAAACTTGTTTATATTGTTGTATTCTACAAGCCAACAAAGGATTACTCGCCTCGGCTTATGGAGTTATGCCCCTTTCAGATGTAGTAATCTTCGATTTCTTTAGTTGTAGCTGAATGTACAAGTTATATCTGCAGATCAGTCTTCGGTACAGCTTATTCGTCTTGGTTCTTATTTCACAGAGTGCTAAGTCAGACACAAATCGAAAGTGGCGCCCCTCGGCCCATACTTTACAGAGTTATGCCCCTTTACAGATATATTAATTTCTATTTCTGTCCTATATCCCTGAATGTAACCAACTATATCTGCAGAACTGTGTTCGATATAGCTGTTATATTTTGGAAACTTATTTATATTTCTGTATTCTACAAGCCAACAAAGGATTACTCGCCTCGGCTTATGGAGTTATGCCCCTTTCAGATGTAATAATCTCCGATTTTGCTATATGTAGTTGAATGTACAAGTTATATCTGCAGATCCGTGTTCGGTACAGCTTATTTGTCTCGATTCTTATTTTACAGAGTGCTAAGTCAGACGCCTGTCGAAAGTGGCATCGACCCATATTTTACAAAGTCATGCCCCTTTACAGATATATAATTTTTCTATTTCTGTCCTATATGCCTGAATGTAACCAACTACCGGTATATCTTAATCATCCCACATAGAACTGTCTCTTCCCCAATTCACACTACACATGGGTCTCAATCACTTGGGGAAAGCCGAGGGGTTTTGATTAGATCAATCTCATGTTAGATCGAGGAGCAATCCCGTGCATCGTTTGTTCAGACGAGTTTGGATGGTAGCCCTATATTATCTATATACATAAGTCTTCTAATAATTCAATCACAGGAAGTCGAACGTGAGATTGAGAATAACGGTCAAGGTCATTTGACCTGGAATTCTCCCTGCTGGGGTCACTTGCTAATAACGCCCCACGAACAAAGGCTTTCTCTCAAAAAACTGGATAACGGAGATCACACTTCCCCACCGTGCACAAACTGACAATGGACGCCATTTTTCAACATGGACTAATTAGGTAATCGGCTCTATCCGACAATAAAACAACCCCTCCCAACTCTCTGTCTATTGTTTTTATCGAGTTCGGCAATGAGTTTGATTGCCGTGAAGAGCTCATCCGTCTGCAATCAATCTACAAACATTAACGGTCGTTTGAATTCCTTGTCTCTACCGCCATGATATTCATACGGGTCACGTGACCAGCAGGCTACGAAATGGCCGCGACAAAACAGAGTGTTGATGTTTGTAGATTGATTGCAGACGGACGAGCTTGCATGGAATCTGGCCAGTGGCTCATAGTTGTGCATCGTAGAGTTTTTTCCGAGTTCCGGTATCATTTTCAAGAGTTATGGCCCTTTTTCTGAAATCCCTGTGAATGGGACTTGTCCGGGCTGGGCCTTGGTTAATATTGTATGAACAAGTATGAAATTTGCATGACATGTGGTCAGTGCCCCACAGTTGTGCAGCGTAAAGTTTCTCCCCGTTCCGCCTATATTTTCAAGAGTTATGGCCCTTCGTTCCTGAAATCGCTGTGAATTGAGACTTGTCCGGGCTGGATCTTGGTTAATATTATATGGACAATTATGAAATTTGCAGGGTATGTGGTCAGTGCCCTGTAGTTGTGCAGTGTGAAGTTTCTCCGCGTTTCGCTTATATTCCAAGAGTTATGGCCCTTTTGTTCTTGAAATCTTTGTGAATTGGGACTTGTCCGGGCTGGATCTCGGTTAATATTGTATGGACAATTTTGGAATTTGTATGATATGTGGTCAGTACCCCATAGTTATGCAGCGTGAAGTTTCTCTGCTTTCGGTTATATTTTCAAGAGTTATGGCCCTTCATTCATCAAACCTAAATGAATGGGATATATTTATTTGTCCAAAGCACATTCCAAAGTAGATCACATAGATCCTGAAGTATGAAATTGCCCCAAAAAGAGTGAATTGGATGCAAAATTCAAAGTTCACGATCACTTCATAATTTCACCACAATATACTCCCAAGGAATGTAGGTCTCATAACCAGGTCACATTTTTGAATTTGGCGAAAGCCCCGGGTGGAATATGTACATGTATTATGCGAGGCATGCCGAAAAAATGACTGAAACAGAATTTTTATAATTAGCCAAATTTGGCCTCCACAGACCAATACAAAACTGCTCAATTGTATGCCCCCCTTTCGCTTTAATCCGACACTGCTCCACCATTGTTCTATCTTTGATTGCTTCCTTGCTGCGTTTTCATGACCTACTGAATCTCAATCTCAAAATTGATACAGTCTCCCGTGCGGTCTAGTTATGCAGCTTTGACCTGATTTGCATAATTAATTATTATGGCTGCCTGGTCGCCATTTTGGATTTTCTTTTCACTGCTAGTTCTCATGTTGCAGCTCTTTCTGTGGTGAAAAATATCTTAAGCCACTTTCTCCAGCTACATTCAGATGAGCTACAGTGCCACTGCACTATCTTTGGAGTACGTACTTCATGGATGGCACCTTCTGCCATCTCATTACCTGGTTATGTTTATTTTACATATGCTATTTCATTACAGAGTCTGCTCTACGGGCCATATGAAACGTCAGAGGATTCACTATGTATTCCTTGTTGAATTGTATTGCATTTTTGAAGGACAAATTTTACAGGGCACGCAATATCAGTATCTTGTCATTTGCAGAGCTTTATTAGAAGCCTAGGCCTGACAGCCAGAATATGATGTCAACTTTCCCATCCACTGCCTCATGAATTACCAGTATTGCATAGCCTGGCCTTATAGACCATTTCGATTTAGTTTTCACTCTGACTAACCTTAATAAAACTTTTGATTTTTACAGAATGTTGTTGAGAAGTACAGAATAAGACGAGCAAGTAACATTCCCCTTGGTGATCCTGACATCTGTTTACCCTGATAGACCAATAAGCGAAGAGAGGTGCTATAAAGATGTTATCCTGCAGGTGCCAGTTGCTCCAAGTGAAGTGAAAATGATTACTTGGACTTCAGTGAACACGGGAAAATATTACTAAGTGAAAGGACCACTAGAGATATCAATCTCGAATCCAGTCATCCGGTCCTGTTCTCCCTACAGACTCTGGTTGCACGGTCAGCATTACAGCTTCCTATTGGATAATGCACGAACGCATAGAACATGGAACATAATGTAGACATATCTGTGGAGATCATGCATGTGACCCGACGTCACACAGGTGACGCGTTTGAGACGTGACATCGTCTGTTTGTATTGTTGCGATTAATTTTCAATTATGACGTTATGTCAGTGTTGTTGTTGTTTGACATTTCGCAAAGGATCACGGGACCAAGAATCTTGGCAAATCGAACGACCGTGTTAACAGGAGACAGATGAAGTTTGTTCTTGATATGTCCTACATGTAAACTGTGGCAACAAAGCTTAAGGTACAACTGTTTCATGTTACACCCATGTTGCGTTTGATGGACTGAATATTACACTTGTTCATGGACTGTTTTATTACCCCTCGGCCAATTTTGGCCATGGGGTATTGTCGTCTTGTATGTCCGTCTGTCCGTACGTCCGTCCGTACGTGAGCGAGATAGCCGGAGAACGGTTCCACTGAAGAATTCCAAATTTGGTATGTTTATTTACCTAGTCAAGGACCAGAAGCCTATTTAATTGGGACCTGATTGGGTGAAAACCTTGGCGGCCATCTTTAATTTTATGTGAAATGGATAATGATCCGTATCTCGGAAACCATTCAACTGTTCAATACGAAAGTTGGTATACATCGTCGATACATCAAGCAACTTTAAATGAATTACCAAACCGGCTTTTCTGATTAGCTGGAAATCCTGGAGGCCATCTTTAATTTATGCGAAATCGATAATGATACATATCTGTTACCATTCAGTTGTTTTATATGAAAGTTGGTATACATCATCGATACATCCAGATACTTTGAATCGGGACCTGATTGATCGAAAACCTAGGCGGCCATCTTTAATTTATGCAAAAACTTTAATGATATATATCTCTGATCTAATTTAAGTGTTCTATAACAAACTTGGTATACAGCATCAATGTATCAACTGACTTGCAATGAATAACCACGTCAGTTCCTCTGAGTGGGGGGAAGGATGGGCGGCCATCTTTAATTTATGCAAAATCAATAATGATCTCGTTCTCTGGCGTTCAAGTGCTCGATGTAAAATTTGGTATACATCATCGATGCATCAAGAGACGACAAATGACAGTTCTGGTTTCTCTGATTAGGCGGAAACCTTGGTGGCCATCTTTAATTTATGCAAAATCTTTAATGATGTATATCTCTGATACCATTTCAGTGTTCTATACGAAACTTGGTGCACAGCATCAATGTATCAAGAGACTTTCAATGAATAACCACATCAGTTCCTCTGAGTGGCGGGAAGGATGGGCGGCCATCTTTAATTTATGCGAAATCATTAATGGTCTCTATCTCTGATACTGTTCAATTGCACGATGTAAAATTTGGTATACATCATTGATCATATTGATGCATCAAGGAATTTATGTAATGAATACCGGTTTCTCTGATTGGACGGAAATCTTAGGGGTCATTTCGAATTGGAAAACTTTTGATAATCTGTATATTTGTGACTTGACTGCTTGGTGTTCCTGACATCTTGGTTCAAATTGAATACATTATGAATGTATGGGTTTTTTGATGCGCAGCTTCGTATTAAAGGTGAAATGCAAAGGTATTAAAAGTAAGAAAAAAGCATTTCCCTTTCCTTTTTATGATGATAATAAATTATACAACCATCAATGAACGAAATCTGGTGATAAGTTTTATTTTTTAAAGAGAAATAAAACACGTGTATGATCAGCGGCTTTAAAACATGGCATCGCTTATCTCCCCTTGACTCGGAGCTTTTCCGCGGCTAACATGAATGTAGACAACGACAGTGATGCAGAGGAATTTTCTTACACTTCTTCCTCTTCTTCTGACGAGGAATTAAGAAGAATTCACGGCAATGGTTAATGCAGGGGTGCCCCTGCCTTACCAACACGAACCTATTGTGAACAAAGAACCTTCAGACAACGATAGAATCAGTGACACTGCAGGTGCCGTGGGCGACAGTCATACCGAGAGAATCGGAAATATAGATTGGTAAATTCCGACTTTTTCTTTTATCCCCCATCATCCCATAGCGAATGATCACCAACCTGTGATACGTTTCAGTGAACGTGAATGACACAAGTAAAGGCTTCGTGAGCAATAGCCTAGCTTATCTATGTGAGGTATTTCCATACAATGCAGCTACATCATGCTGTGCAGACTGTGCTGGTTCCACTGCTACGTCACATATCGCAGCGCCCCCAGGGGGAGGTAATCATGTACGGATCGAAATTTCGTAAATAATACAGCTTTACATTTTTTAGTTTTTAACTTCATTAGGCTTAGTCAAATGTTTTAAAACTGAAATGAAATTAATATACACATTATTTCTCCAATCTTATGCAAATATCAAGTGATGTAGACGAACCTTTGCATTTCACCTTGAAAGTATTTAGTTTAATGTGTTTACATTAGAGTAGAATGGCGCCAGAATCATCCATTGTTAACTTGTTGGTTTGACATCTTATTCTCCAATGCACTGATATTTCAGGATCAAAGAACTGTATACCAATCTGAATGTAAATAAATATTGAACATTTTACCACTGACTTTTCTTTTGTATAAACTAACATTTCCGCTTATTTTCTGCACCGCTCTATTCAGGTATTTCATGTTTCCAGCCTGTTTCCGTTCTGTTTCTATTGCGGAAACCAACAGAGTGTTACAGTTTCCAACCAGTTTCAGTCCTGTTTCCGGCCCACTTTCGACATGATTTCCGCTGCGGAATCTTGGCGGAAACAGCTTGGGAACTGTAACTATTCCGCACCTCCGGAATCCTGGGTTCCGCTCGGTTTCCGCTTGGCATGCTCCATGGTTTCCGCCCAGTTTCTGTCCAGTTTACAATTTGGAAACTTAGTCGGAAACTAGGCGGACACGGTCTGTTTCCAACCTGTTTCCGCTTATTTTCCGCACAGCTCTATTTGGATATTTCATATTTCCAGCCCGTTTCCGCGCTGTTTCCAGTGCGGAAACCAGTGTTACAGTTTCCAACCGGTTTCAATCCTGTTTCCGGCCCAGATTCCGCATAATTTCCGCTACGGAATCTTGGCGGAAACAGCTTGGAAAGTGTAACACGTTCACTATTCCGCACCTCCGGAATCCTGGGTTCCGCTCAGTTTCCGCTTGGGGTGCTCCATGGTTTCCGTGCAGTTTCCATCTGGTATCTATCCAGTTTACAATTTGGAAACTATGCGGAAACTGAGCGGAAACTGGATGGAATCCGGTTGTTTCCACCCAGTTTCCGCCCTGTTTCCGAATTCGGAAACTGGCACATTTCACCCAGTGATTGTCTTCATCTTACTGCTCCTCTTCCGATGTTCAACTAAAATGTAATCTCCCTTGAATTCCTGGAACTCACCAACGTGCAAACTTAAAAAAACAAAATCAAGGTGGGGGAAATGAGTGCGACTGTGATTGTCGGCAGACCGCGACTGTGATTGTCGGCAGATCGAATTATTACAGCACATAATATTAGGGTGGGGAAAATCTCGTACTGTCGTGGGGGAAAATGTCGGTGGGGAAACTGTGGCTGAGGAAACTGTCTTCGGGGGATAATGTCATGGACTTATGTTATCAATATGTCGAACTTGGCGGTCGGGCTTCGTTTTAACATATGTTTCTTATCCAGCTCGACATTCACGCTATTTTCGCTAATTTTAGTCACTTTCTGTTATTAATAGAGCAATAGAAAACGGTAACGGTAAAATTATTATATTTAGTAGCTGATTATGATCCAAATGATCTGGGGTCACTTTCAAGAGAGAAAAATGGTGCTCATGATTCTCAGTAAGATTCTGTTTATACTATGTAGATATTCGGCGCGGTTTCAGAGATACTGGAGTTTTAAATGTAAATATGATATTTAGGCATACATGTAGTATGCAAATGAGATTTAGTTGATGTTCAAAGTGAACTCAATGCAATGAGCTATACGTTAGAACATTCACAGAGCTATTCTCTAAGTCTAATCTCCTTCAAACTTCAGCAAAGATAAAGATATCTCAGAGCATTCGGTGTACGGACATTTCCGCCAATGGACATTTCCCCCATGGACATCCCCCCAGTGGGCATTCCCCCCAGTGGACATTTCCCCCACCCTATATTCTTAGGTTATCTTGAACATGGTTTTTAAATAATTTGGCAATAACACATTTTTTTCTGTAGATAAGTATGTCCACATATGTTTTACGATAAATGAGTCACAATGTGATAAGATATTATACATATACACAGTATATATCAGTATTATACAATCTACTAGCACATTTTAAAACAATATAAAAGATGTATACATGGTATATAGCGTAACATTAACTGTTCGTAGGTCGGTGTCATGAAGCCATTTGAGGAGCATAAAACTGAACTGAAGTGAAAACAGGTAAAAAACAGAACAAAATTATATTGTTTAAAAATACATCTTTTATTTTACCACTATGTGATATAATGTTTTCTTAAAATGTTAAAATATATACTATGTATATGAATAATATGTTATTTTTAAAACTTATTGTAAAAATATGTGATATATTGTTTGAAAATGTGCTATATGACTGTATAATACTGCTATAGATTGTGTATATGTATAATATATTATCACTATTTGACTCATTTATCGTAAAACATATGTGGAAATCCATATATCCTTTTTATATGAGTAAAAAAAAAAAAATTTGCCGAATTATTTAAATAACCTAAAAATATAGGATGGGGGAAATTTCCACTGGAGGAAATGTCCACTGAGGGAAATGCCCACTGGGGGAAATATTCATGGGGGAAATGTCCGCTGGGGGAAATGCCCTGCATTCAGAACCGAATATGTATTTCCCCGTCGGATTAAAGATGCAAGAAGAATCAAACAAATCTTTATCGATTCATAGTACATTATGATAAAGCATAGTCATTACATACAAAATATACACATTCGAAGTGCCTTGGGATTCTTGTTGACAATCAAAATCTACTTCCTAATTTCGATGAAATTCAACCTGCGTAACCCAAATTCTAACAAACAGATTGGCGAGTGAAGTTTTTTTAATTTTTGCTCAGCGTAACTGCCTAACTTCGAGAGATCCTTTCTCTTCTGCTCACTGTAACTGCGTAACTCCAGCTATAGACATCTCTTTCTTCAGAGCGTAATTGCGTAACTTCGGCGAATTTTACTTTTTTTTTCTCTCAGCTTACATGTAACTGCGTAACTCCAGTGGTGGACCAGTTCAATTCACTCAAGGGTAAATGCGTAACTTCGTAAGATCCTTTATCCTTTTCTCAGCGTAACTGTGTAACTCCAGCTATATCGGTCTCTCTTTTTTCTGACGGCGTTAATTCTATAGACCTGCACTGAGAAAATAATTGTGTTGTTTCAACAAAATGTTGTGCTAAAATAGCTTCAACACAAAATGTTTTTGGTTGAAATGAACATGATTTTGTGTTGAATTCCATATATCAACACAAAATCTAGTTGAGTTAACAGTTGATTGTTACCCAAATTTGTGCTATTTTCAATTCAATTCTGGTGCTAAAATGGCTTCAACACAATTTTGTTCGCAGTGTGTCTTTTTCTGAGACCGTAACTGTGCAACCTTGTCAGCAATTTTCCCCTCTTTGTCATCGTAACTCCACCAATAAACGCTTTCTTCTTTTCTCACCTAATTGTGTAACTTCTCAACTCAGCTTGTAGACGATTCCTTTATATTCTGCATTGTTTCATCGGACACTCTCTTTAGTCCTCGTCATAACTGCGTAACTCTGGATATGCCGATAATGTCCGGCTCCTATCTAATAACCTGGCTAGGATATTGTTTGCTTAATTTGCAACTCATGTATGGCATATTTTTCCAACCGAAACAAACGAAAATAGTCATTGTGCCCTGGGGCATTGTTTCCGTTCACTCTGTCGAGTCATTTTAGGTTATTAATGTTCAACGTAACACACTCGCAAAACGAATATATAGACAAACTCGACATGATGAGGTATATATTCATGTATCGGATACTACCTACAACTCCATTTCGACTGGATTTATATTCAGTTTCGACTGTAATCGAATTTATTTGCCTGTCATCTTTATTGAAACGAGGACAACGAACTAATTAATTCTAGCATGTCTCAATGATTTGCCTGACAACATTCTGCGATGGCGTTATGTCAAATAAATTGCACGTTACAGTAACCTGCATGCAAGTTTGTCCGAGTGCGTTATGTTTAACAAAGAGCACATTAATGACCCCCGCTGTCAGATCTAGTATCGTGACAATTTCTCGATCTGTCTTTTTTCCCCTTTATATTTCACCTGTCCACCTTCAGTGATAAGTATCTGATTCACTCCCTTCAGACCTATCTGGTGGGGAAGGGGGACTAAGGAACAGCTGTGGCTACTGTGGAAGCTACGGTTCCATATACATAAACAATAATACAGGCATACAATCAGGTAATTACATATATTTCAATACAGTGCAATACAAGTGAATACAGTTCAATACATGTTACACAAGAGTGAGACAAACCCCAGGAACACGCGGGCACGGCAGCACAGCACGTCTTTCCTAATTGGGTCTTCTTTATCGTCTGTCTGTGGAGTCCAACTGACCAGGTAATCTGGGATCCGCCCATTCCAGAGTAGAGGGGAACCAGGTGGACGGTTTCACCCATTTCGGTGCAGGACATGGGGGCCGTAACTACCACATCCTTCCCCCTCACATTTTGCGAGTCTCCCAACGCCACTTGTTCCATCCGGGTGTCTTGGGTTCCTTCGTCACACTACTACACCGACCAGATGAACATGTGCCTAAGTCACAAATTATAAGATAACACAACCTAACTTTTTAATCAGGATCTGCAGTCGTGTCAAAGCCCAACAGACCGCATAACAGCTGTCCGAATGACCGCGCCACGACGCATAGTTGTGCCAGACTTAGTCGGGATAGTAAAGCCTGAAACAATTCATTTTGAGTAACTTTTCATAAAAAATCACCATCAAAATTTCATAAAATCCACATGTTCACCCGATCAAGAGTTTCCGCAATTAATTGGCACAAAAAGAGGTTGACATGAACATTCCACAACTACAGCTAGTGCTACAAGACCAGCCACCAGCTCGGCAGCCTGGCCTGGAACAAGGAATGCAAACTGAACACGTCAATTCCTACATTCATAGCAAAATACTGAATAGCAGTGGTATTTATTGAATTTCGAGGACTCGCGCATGTTCAATCTCCCGCAATATCGGAGATGGCGGGCCCAATTGATCCTGCGATGACACTTCTCCAACCTCTTCCTCAAAATCTTTGCCCCAAGTCTCATCTCTCTACGGAAGACCGCAATCATTTATCACCTTCCTGCCTTCCATACCAGCTGTTCTTTTAGACAGTAAAGATTATTCCAGATTATTAATTCCCCTTCCTCTCCCCCGATTTGGTTACCCTTAACCGATCGAAACCACCGATATAAGCACACGCGCCTACGTACGGCACATGTACAGCTAGGCTCGAGGCACAGCTGCCAGACCGGCAGACTGACACAACGCACCCAGATGCACATGTCCAACTCACTAGATACCAAATTCATCGAGGAGTAGAAGAGGCGGAGGCGAATGGAAAATTCTGAAAGTCTAGTTTATATTTTCTTTAGGCCAATGCCCAGTTAATTCAGTTTGTTACAAACCAGAACTTACATGAAGGATAGGCGCAGATATGTATAGCGACGCGACTGCATAACTGTCCCTGCTAAGGTATCCATGCGTATAGGAACCATATTAAGAATTTTAATACTAGAAAATAACTTAAGAATATTTTAATAAAATGCCGCCTTCAAGAACCGGTAAATTCAGCTTAATTTCAATTTAGATTAAAATCGGTATTTCTTCCATAAGTTAATGCCTTTGCAAACCATTTAATAACTCGCCAAGAGACACAATACATTTCGAATTTAGAGTAAAAGAGTTTCACTAATTGGCTGATACTGGAACAGCTACATGTACCGTACGCGAGAGAACTTCACTATTCATGTTAAGAATATTGTGTGGATTCACATGCCATAATTACCTTCATACACTCGCCCACCTTATCATTTTCCACTGATCACAAAATTAATAAATGGATTAGAGATCTGCAACTTGTGTAAAATGCCCAAAGCGACAAGAGGTGACGCCTGAACAGTCCGGGGAATGATCAACCCATGGGGTCGCATCAGCCAACCAGCTAGACAAACATACCCCGAGTGTCGCAGAAAGTTCAAGTCCACAAAATAAATCGTTATAAACTGTAGTAATTTAGGTCTACCGTTTATTAAACATTTTCCTCAATTATAGGGCCTTCACCAGTCAATCAGAACACACAAAATAACTTTTTTGCAGCTTTTTTTTTGTGTTTTTGCACATTTAGGCGAACGACAGATTTACAGGCCAAATAGAATTTAGAATGTCAAGTTCAAATCTCGAATGCAAATAACGAACACCAGTTCATCATGCGTTCTGCATCTGAACACCTGCGTTACTGGTCCGAACGCTAAAGTTCAAAATTGAACATCGAAGTTAACAACCTAAACACAATTAAGCGTTCAATAATTTAACACCTCAGTTTACAGTGTACCCCAGCAAATGTTTCACTTTCTCCTACAAAAAGTGAAAGCAATCTGAAAGCATTTCGGCGGGCCAGTGAATAATCCACCCAACAGGCGACACCATTCTATTGGCCAGACGAACCTGAAATAAATCCCAAATGTCCCCACCCTTTTTAGATTCCCAAATCCTTTACCCCACGATAATGGGGCTAGGTCCACACCCTTCTTCCCCATATCCACTTATTTCTGATGGATGTAGACAGCCGCCCAAAAGGAGACGTTTTACATTGCTCTATCTTCGTCTTGGGCTAATGGTTGGTCAGTTTTATCAGCCCTTGGCTGGTACATCTGTCCCACCTGGATCCCAACACGAACGCCCTGATGGTTTTTCACAGATATTTCCAGGCGTGTCCAAATCCCACAACACCCCAGACGAGGTTGAATACCCCCCACCCCGAGCGCCCAGAATGTCCATGGCGCCAACGTGTGACCCGATTCCCTGCGTGGCAATGATTGAGGCACTAGCGTAGAAGTCCGTCCATGCAGCTCCATAGATCCACCCATGAGTGTGTGCATCCACAGCCAGTGTTACAGGACCAGCTGCCTGACCGGCAGCCTGGTCTGACACATCTAGCTGTAGGTGAACCCCTTTGAAATGGGCATTTCCATGGTCGTGCTGACCCCATCCTGAATGTACCTCCATCCCTAATAAAGAATATGGAGTGAGGGTGGAGTTTCCCTCCTGTGTCTCCAAAGCGTTTGAGGCCCCAAGGTTTCTCTGGATCCCCAGTGAAAGATACTCCCCAATGAACTTTGGGCTAGGGTCTATCCGCCCTCCCTGAACTCTTTCGATTGGAATTTTCCCTCCCAAGGTCCCCAAGGCATCAGGGATCCCCAAGTGCGACTCACTCACCAATGGTAGAGAACTTGTGATCATGGGTTTTGAGCTGGAGTCTACCCATTCCCCTTGTACAGAATGTTCAGCGTGTATGGGGTTCCCTCCTTCGCGTGACCCAACAAACTTGGATGCTCCTATGTGTGGCCTAATTCCCAGTGACGGGGAACTCGTGACTAAAGATATTGGACGGGGGACTGCCCCTCTTCCTCCCTCGTGTTCGGAATCATTGTCACAATAATTAACTGACAGCTCCCCAGGCGAGTCATAGCAAGTTGGATCAGGACGACCACATTTTGAATCTTGTATGTGACTGATAGCCTCAGCCATTTTGTTGAGACAAGTCGACACCCGGGCCCTAGACTCCATTCTATGTTCCGACCCCTCCCGCCCAAGAGAGGACTCAGTCGCACTAGTTGCAATTTTCATGTCGACGCCTCCACTTCTCGTAGCTGGGAATGGGATTGCATTTGTTAAGGTAATTACAGGTGGCTCTGTCAACCGAGATGACCCATACAAGTCTTTATTACAAATAACCCCAATAGATGTAGAGTCACACAATGGGTGGGAAAATTTGGTCTGTGCATTTTTGTAATCAAGTTTCGGGTGGACTACATTATAGTTACGCATATGGGCGTCGCTTGGTTGAAACAAATGGTGCCTAGATGACTCACTGTTTCCATGTGCATCACGCCTGTGTGGGTCACCACGAATACACACATCACGCTTACGCGAGGGTTCCGGGAAATCAGGAAAATCACACCCAGGTGGCCCACCCCCGAGTGAAGGGTCACGGGAATAATCAACATAATTGGGTGGAATATATCTAGACCTTTCTAATATAGTTGCTCGGTCGCTAAGAGATCTCCCTTCCCATAGCAGGGATGGATGATCATTACCAGCCAGTGGGGATTTAGTCGCTACAGATCGAGTTAACCCTTGGGAGTCTACATGGTCTGGCAACCTTGCTCGGCCAGGATTCAGGGAAACCGGATCCAAGACTCGTCCCCTGAATGAGGATCTAGGTCGGACGTCAGTCTGTGTATGGTCATCGACCAGGCTTCTGCCTGAACTCCCTTCTATTGGGGCTTTAGATACTGGTAGTTTTCCGGTACCATACACCAGTGCCTCTGGCATATTCCGCTCCATGCGGTCGATATAGTCAGCCTGCCCCGGCCACGTCTGATTTGTAGAATTTGGTAACCCGTTGCCCCAAATCCCCATTACTCGTGGGCTATCTGTGTCCTGTTGCCGTATGGTACTCCCCAAACCAGATACCCCACTCTCTCTATTGAGTTGGATCCCCCATGGGGTATAGTCGGGAGCTCTGGGTCCCATAGTGTCCCGATCACTTACATGTATGGGTGGGCCCCCTAATAGGGGGTCCTCACCCTTATGATCACGATCACTCAAAGACGCAATGAGCTGTTGAATGCTGGATTGCGTCTGAACATATCTGTCTCTTGCTTCTGCATTCGCCTGGGCATCTCTGTCTCTTGCTTCTGCATTCGCCTGGGCCCAGTCATCCGATAGATTTTTCAGACGATTATCAAATACAGTTTCCATATGATGGAGTCTTGTATTAAAATCAGCTGAGGCCTTCTTGTTAGATTCATACATGTCCCCTATCTCTGTCCGTAGCTGATCAAATTGTCCATTGCACTCTTTCTGAATGACATTCTGTCGAGTGTCAACCATCTCGCTTATTAGCCAATTCATATACTCGGGTGTCATTGGCGGGTCAAACCCCTCAATGACCCCCTGATGTAATTGCCGATATATTGCATCATTTGATTGTGCAATAATCTTTTTGTATTTGGCAAATGTAATCGGGCCATTTTCCCGTTCTTTTACTAAAGCTTTTGCTCGACTGGTACCTATCAGGTGAACATCCTTCAATTCAGCTTCTGTAGCCGTATTGACATCAACTGACCGTGTTTGAAGCGTAATGAGCAATCTTACCTATTCCCCGTTAACACTAACTTCGAACAACAATGCAATAAGGGTGGAATGGGGGCGAGCACACGAGGTACAGGGCCAGATAGTCGAAGGGGAGCGCCGTTCACGTTTTTGGACGAAACGGGATCGCGCGGCAGTAAACGCAAACAAGAACCCAAAATAACTTACCACTTACCAACAAATGGTCCTCTAATCTGACGAGTAAATGTTGGTTGTGGGACAAGGCTGTCTCGTTCTCTCTCCCCTAAATTCATAGTACATTTGTGGTCCATAAGGGCCCTTACAATTTTGGGAAGAATTCTTGCGAATGTAAAACATGTGGGCTATAGAGTGAAGCGAACTAAAGGGATAATCTCATCTAAATGTGTGGAATTAATTAAAAATTAATATTTGTGTAATCCACGTTTAAGATATTGAGGATATAAAATTGCACTGCTCACACCAAAAATTTAAAGATAGAGTTATGTCTAAATCCAAATCCCGGAGATGGTATTATTTATGAAAAATCACCACACCCCACCCCTCCCATCGGGTGGCAGTGGAGATGGTCCTGGATGCTCTAAAACAGATTAGCAGCAGTCAACAATATTAAATGACCAACAAGATGATTGGCACAAACGTTTATAAGAACCAATGTCATAAATGTCACTATTAAATCTGGTGTAAAGCTAATTAAGATCTTTTATGATTGATGCATATAAAATATCAATTGGCAATAAGACTATAATGTTAAATGATCTTACATTTAAGAAATGAATTTGGTCTCGGATTCAGTACAAAAATTTGTCATAAATCCAATGTAAAATCCGAGTCGACGATATTTTCTTTATAACCCCAAACAATAGCAAAGGTGTGCGAAAGATAATTAAATTTATGGGGCCTTATTTTTTCCATAAACCATACACTCACTCGTCCCAATGGGAGGTAATAGATGTACAAGGTTATCACCACTAGGGTCAAATGTCCACTTCAATATATTAACAAATAATGCCAATTGGATTGCAGACACCACTGAAATAGAGTTTACTGGCAAATTACTATTATAATGGCCAGTACTATTGTGTGTGTTTGTTGTTCACTAGGGGTTTGACCTGTCATGCCAACAAAATACGCTGTACTTTATAGAAGTGGTATAATATTAATAATTGTTGGTTGTTATGAAACAATATTCAAATGAACAATATATAGATGGCATGTTCAGCAATATAAATCAATTGCTATGGCTTGATGTAATCGGCCAAGTCTGTTAATGTTAATTCAAAATGGTCAAGGACAAACCAATTGTTGTTGTTGAATTATGATAGTTCAATTCCTGTTGTTGGCAAGCATTAATTTTCAAAACAATATCAATATGTTCTCAACATTATACCAATTATGTTGTTGTATGTGATTCATGACACGAGTAAAGGGTCAAGATCACCCGAATTTAAATACGAACAATAACATTTTTTTTTGTTTTTGTTATAACTTTATCTATGTTCATGCAATGAAATCACCAAAAAATAAATATAGCACTATTTATCACAACACAGCTTTCATACACGAGACACTAAATTCAAATTATTTCATTGTCACTAATTCACAAAAGTCTTCTATTAAAGATATTTTTGACAGAAAGTCAATATTAAATTTATAAACGTTTTTGTGTTATTATATTGTTTTTCACAAATCTTTTCACTATTAGTTATAAGTTCAGCCAAGTGTTGTGTTTTACTATGATTAACGGGGAAGTTGGCACTTGATCTAGTTTGATGGAGTGTATGGTATAAAGTCAGTGTATCACCAGGTGTTTCCCACGCTGTACACAATGCATCAAACTGCACCACACCTACAATGCACAAGTAATCACCTGATCCCAAGCCAACCTGAAAATCAATTTTGTTGCATGTGGACCAATGTACTGCACACCATGGTTACCTGTAGGGCCCAGCCACAACGAGCTGCAACCCGAACCAGAAATACAGAATTGGTCCACTTAATTCAAAGTAATTGTTTTATAATCACTAATGAATTAACCCCGTGGCAACAGAGCCTGGACGTGTTTGAATACGGATAAATATTTTTATTTTTTCTAACTGGTCCGTCTAAAGGCTATTCACACCCCCCAAAAAATGTACAAAAACGAAAAGAAAAGAACTTGTTCAACAGGTTACTATTCACAAACCAAATAGCCAATGTTTTTTTTTCAATTATTGCAGCTAACTCGATGGCAGTCTGACAAATGTCGAATAGATTCTCATTGAATAAAGGAACTGTCAAAATGTTCACTATTCCACCTTACTTCAACACTGCAGACAATGGCTCCGAAACAATTCACATTTACAGGGGGAAGAGGTACCAGATGGAACAGCCCCCCAAAAAAATAAATAAATAAATTCTAACCGAAATCCGTTAATATGTAATCAAACAGAATTAACTACATACAATAGACACTACAGGCGTATGTATAAGGAGCTTATTCAATCAGTTTAAACTGTTTAAATACGTGTATTACGGTATCGTTGTTGTTGTTACTGTTGAGAACAGCCTGGCAAATTTGCGGAGGGGGGTGAACAGTAAATTAGACAGCTTGAAGAAAAAATAAATAAGAAAAAATAAAAAACTGTAAATAATTTCAAAATAAATAAGAAATAATCTCTAACGTTCCACATACACTGGCACATTCAGTTTAGGCCCATCAATTGTTGAAACAAAGAATGAAATCAGCGCGGGAAAAACAAATATTTCCACACGTAGAAACTACTGAAAAAAAAAAAAAAAACGTATCAAACGTCCAGATTCTGTCTACCACGGAAGGAAATACGTAATAGTTTATACTCCGAAAGGATAACAGGTCCTATTACTAAAAATTAAATCAGTTACGTCTGTTTTACAGACTTTTTTTCTTCAAAATTCAAAATGGCGACACGGTATCAAAACACGTGGGAAATTAGGATGGTCGAAAGATGGCGAAAGTTCGTTTCGGTTCTGGCACCACTGTGGAAGCTACGGTTCCATATACATAAACAATAATACAGGCATACAATCAGGTAATTACATATATTTCAATACAGTGCAATACAAGTGAATACAGTTCAATACATGTTACACAAGAGTGAGACAAACCCCAGGAACACGCGGGCACGGCAGCACAGCACGTCTTTCCTAGTTGGGTCTTCTTTATCGTCTGTCTGTGGAGTCCAACTGACCAGGTAATCTGGGATCCGCCCATTCCAGAGTAGAGGGGAACCAGGTGGACGGTTTCACCCATTTCGGTGCAGGACATGGGGGCCGTAACTACCACACTACTATTAATATGAAATGGCGAAAACCTTCTCATTATATATGGGTCGCATCTATTTACCTCATCAGAAACAGTGGTAATGATCTTGCAAAATTATCTGAGCCCATCCGACACACGGGTTTGGTTAGGACTCTGATCGCCTTGTTAGGTCATACCTATTATCTGTTATGACCGTATTTTAGGAAGGATCAAAATCATTCATTCATAAACCTGCGCAATATACATGGATACGAGGCGATCAGGTTTGAGAAAATATACCAAGGTAAACTGTCATCGTGTGAATGGCAGACCGAGTAGCTGATAAGCTCTGCATAAAAGGGAATAATATCCGATAATGTCCGGCTACTATCTAATAACCTAGCTAGCATATTTTTTTCATTATTTGCAGCTCCGATATGACATATTTTTCTCAAGAGAAACATATAAAAATAGACATTGTGTACCGAGACATTATTTTTAGTTCACTTTGACAAGCCACATGCGTTATTAACGTGCTCTTTGTTCAACCTAACGCTCTAGGACAATTGTCGTGACTATTGCACTAACGTGGTCTTTGTCCAACGTAACGCGCTCGAAGAACGAATATGGACAAATCAGACATTATAAGATATATCTTGATGTTTCGGATACTATTAATAATTCTAGTTCTGGGGCAATTATTTTTAGTGTCGATGCAATCACATTTATTAGCTTGTCATCGCCATTGAACCGAAGATGTCAAACAAATTAATTATATCATTTCCTATTTTCCAGTTTACGTAGATGTATGCCTCAGTTGTTTGGCTGGTCATATTCGTCCCGCGAGTGCGTTAGGTCAGACAAAGCGCACGTTAGTATAACCAGCTCCGAGGGCGTTAGGTTGAACAAAGAGTACGTTACCGACCCCCGCTGTCGCGTCTGGCAGCTGCTCGACCTGCCCATTGTCCGAGCGCGTTACGTAGAATAAAGAGAACGTTAGCAGACCGTTAGACGTACGTTAGGAATTGTCGAGTGCGTTTGGGGGCGTGTTAGGCCTCCCACTGAGCGCATTAATTTGAAGCGCGTTAATCCGTTAGATGAGCCCGTTAGGCGAACCTTTAATCTGGTCGGTACTGTATGTACAGAGCTTGACGACAATTATTAGCATTTGGAGAAGCCCAATCGCCCATCGCCCGTCCTCGATGAAGTTTGAGTGGGCGAAGTGGGCCGTTTGCAGTGGCATTAATAGATATGCTTTCAACAAAATTTATCGCCCGGAAAACAGAAGTGATATAATCCTATCAAAAACGAGAAATTTATGCTCTGCACCTCATATGACAGTTAATGAATACAGACAACATTTAATTAACAGGCAGATATAACAGCTTCGTTAAACTGGATGGTGATATAATGACAAAAGCAGCCCTTGGTGATGAGGGTAAATATTGTGGAATTCTGTATGGCGATTTTTGACCTGGTATCTCTGCCTATATGAGAAAGATGTTTCAAGCTTTTTAGGATGCTGAGGTTAACAACAAATTTCATGAGTTTACAGAAAACTATGGGCTATACTCATCTCAACAGTGAGAAGCGTTTTGATCAGGCTATAAGCATGCTTCACGGACATTTATTAAAAAATGATCCAGTCCAGATTTGTATTCCATGTCACGAGAACCTCACAGTTAAATATATTTCGATCAACTGATTGTAAGATTACAAGAGATTCGTTTTACGGAGCAGCTAGTTTGGAAGATCTGTTTAGTCGGGTGATAGAATATTTGAGGGCTATTTGTTTATTAAATGAATTTTAATGTATGTATCCGTTATTTGATGTGTTGTCCATCGTTCAGATAGTTGCTAGATGTCGACATCATTTATTGTTGTACTTAGTTTTATTTGATCGTCGCTGTATGCGGTAGCTGAAAAATTGCGGAACGCGACCTTAAATATAATTCTCTCTCTCTCTCTCTCTCTCTCTCTCTCTCTCAGAACTGGTGTAATACTTGTCATAGGAAATGATTGAGGCACAATGAAGATCACCAAATCACAGTGTTGGTACTGTATAAGGGTGTAGTATGGATAGACGGATGTTATTGAGGATATAGTGCTGTCTTTGACAGGTGATGATTGATGCTGGCTCTAAAGACCATGAAAATCCTATATAGTATACATGTAGGTATAATATTAAGCTCACAAACTTACAAAGAAATCCGAGTTATGGTACTATGTGCACCCAGGACAAATTTTCACATTTATATATCATAAGCCTCTTTTGTTATAACACGTCAAGTCATTAATGAAAATGTATAAGCTGTGCAAAGACCCACATAACCGTTGCTTTACATGTTTCCCAACTATCGGTGCATATATATGTTTTGTTAAATTCGGCCTTGCTATAATAATGTTGACTTTATTAATTATATATAAAACACACCTCAATGAGAACACCTATTTCTCTGAGAGCTCCACGTCAGTTTTCAACATAATTGAAATGTGGCCCCCTCCCCCATTCGTTGTGAAGATGATGAACAAAGTACAAAGTCGCGGGAGCCGTTCGTAAAGTAGGTTCGTTCCAAAACCAGATTGGTCAAGGCAACAATATGAATGCTGTGGGTCACAACCAGTATGTATTTAGACCATATATTATATTAAACTGAACTATGTGAAACAATTCGTCTAAATTGGAAATATATTGTTAACCTTATACGAGACATGAATGACATAATAATATATCACCCACGACTTCCTGCCAAGACATTACATTTAATAGAATTCTACTGAATCGTCAATTACCCCGATACAGATATTGAATAACGGGATAACATGTAACTATATCTGAGATGTACGCACAGTGACGTTCCCATGTCCATATTCGGACACCTTTTCTCTGTCGCTGTTTCACTAACTGGCGGAAGACAACCAATACACAATGCATATTCTTTGATATAAAACATAACATGTTCATCGCATTCAGATCTCTTTGTATGAAATAACCCCTATATTAACAAGACCACGAAGATATATTTGCTGCCAATGGATTTATAGAAAATCGCAGATGGTCCAAACGGAACAATATATGTTCTACGCGAATGTTCGAGACTTTATCTCACGAGATGGCTTTACGAGATGGCTGTATGTCTGTGCAACATTTGGCGATTTCAGTGAAAGTATTAAAAATATTCCGCAAAAAAAACTGCTTCACCAAGTTTACTTCAATAATGAAGTTTTGAGATAATGAAACAATAGACTGTCTTTGGAAACTTTACTGGCATTCGGGCCCTATCCAATTCCCGGGTATTGACTAAATTAATCTCCACACACAGAAGAGTTCAAATTTCCTTGCTACTGCATTATAACCCAAATCAACCGTGTTTGGGTCGGGGGAGAGGAGATTTGATGGTTGAATATCATATGATGTAGTATCTGTGGTACTATATGCTAATTACAAGCGTCTGGTCTGTCATTCATAATTCAGCCGTCGTCCATTAGAGAATATCCGCGTCCATAATCCAAAGACCTATTCCATATAACAGTATTAGCACCAAATCCAAAAAGACAATCATAGTATACATAAACATAGGCTTGTTTCCTGCAAGAGAGAAGCGGTCAACAGTTTTCAATGATGCCGGCAAGACATCATGATGTTCCAAACATATCAAATCCGTATCGCTGATCAGTATTCTTAATCCATAATATTCGTTGTAAAGTCGTCATCTAAAGAATGATGTATCTCAGTCACGCTTTGATTGTGCCTGTTCATATGAGTACCATGAGCATCTTGAAGTACATGGGTTCATACGGCCCCTAGCCCCGGGTTAAGCGGAATTAGACACAAGTTACGAAACGTAACGCCATAGATCTTGCACGCTACGCTCGTATTTTGCTATCAGCATGCGATATGTATCGCCAAATTTGAGAAACTTTGAGTGGAGGCGCTTGGTGGTGTAGCCCTGTTTTATAAGCTTCTGCAACAATGTTTTGTGACGTTGATTAAAATCGTCACATTTAACACAGGATCTAGCAAATGCTACTAGGCGTGATATGTATACGCCATATGCAGGTCCCACTGGAATATTACTGTCCAGAAAGGGATAGTTTTCATATGACAAAAATATGTAGGTTTATTGTTCCGGTGGGAAATTTAAGCCGACGACGGGCATTACAGGTTGGTTTTTCTGGATAATCTTGCATTTACCAGGTTTCAACCCATATTTTGTCGTTTACTTCATCAGACGTCCTCGATGCTCATCCATTAATATCAGATGATTTATTTGTTTGAGCTGATCTGTCATCACAACTCCGGATCTAGCGTATCTAATTCCGCTTAAACCGGTGCTTGGGGCCGTGGGGATACTTCATAGTCTCTACATGAACAGCTGCAATGAAAGTGCGGCTGGGATACTAAAGCTACGTCCGAGAATCCACCGTTGTCTCTGGTCTGAATGTGAGGTGACGAGGGAAGCTTTCCTGTAGAGTTGCTTTTTAGACCACGTCAATTTTTCTGATCGCTTGAATATCACTCCAGTTTTCCACACTTACTGGTGAGACTACCAACCATTACAGATATCAGATGTAGAGTTTCACACTAGATCGTGTGTGCACATCTGCGATTGCTATTGACCGCTGCTGTCTCGCAAGAAATTTGGTTACTGTATATTATCAGTTACTTTAGTTTAATACTTACCTGGAATTTGGTGTACATAGCTTCATTACGTGGAAGACACCAATCGTAAATGTTGTATTTTAAAAGATCTAAAAGCAATACTGCTACCATACAGATGCCTGGTATATGTCGAATCGGTCATTGTAGACCGCTAATCGGTGTGCATTCTTCACCCGTATGAATTTACGACGTATCGACGTGAATGTTTTAAAGATGTAATCAGCCACAAAATGGATGGATTTTGTAAACTCTTCCCTGTGTATTATTCAGCAGCGATGTTTGCTAAAGCATCATATGTACTATATTTGATGATAGTGGGATCGCCAATATACAACGAATGCAAGAATATCTTGTCAGAGAAATTTGAAACTCTGCCCGCTTCGACGGGCTTTCTGTGTGTGTTGTACGCGGAGAGGAAAATGACGTCACTGCGTGACGTATGAGTAACGTAGCGACGCTCACGAATCTGAATGCTGCACAGCTGCAGCTATGAGATAACGTCATGGCTCGTGCCTACGGTTCGTAATGTCGCATAGCATACATTTGTAGAATGCACCACACGTGTATACGCTGGTTGACACGGCCGTGAAAAAAATAAACGGCATGCCATGCCGTTTATTTTTAAAGATCAATTCCTTCTATTTTCTCGTGAATGGTAGAAACAAGTTTAGTTTTTTTGTGGTCAAATGTGTTTCATTTTGTACCTGTTGTAACATGTGTCACTTTCGTTGAGTTTGAGAGACATCGATTTCAGCACAGATTTGAGGCTGATTACATCTTTAAGGTAGAGACTAACACCTAGGCCAGGTCCAAATACATTTCAAATAGGAAAAATAACCTTGAGAGTGCTGAAAGCATGTTTTCATTGTTAAACACGTATATGCTAAATTTTATTTGAATAAGGTTAAATATGTTGATATTAAGTGTTAATTAGGATTCACAGGAAAACGTACACAAATTGAGCAGTATGAAGAAAATTAACCCGATGACTTTAATTGTGTAATAGGTGATTTAGCAGAGGGAAAACTCCATGATCATTTCTACTAAAATAATCCAATTTTATTTTTTCATATTTCCATCAAATCTGTGACCAGATCCGAGACGAGTGGCCCTTATGTTGATGAGTATCTATGGTATAATGCTGAATATAGCGTTTTAATAATATGTAATTGGATTTCGGTCCGTTGATTATTTACTGAATAAATAAATAAATAAATGAATAATGTGAAATGGTGATCCCAGATTATTATTATTCCATTTTTCTGACGTGTATACCAGTATTAATTCATGTTAAAAGTTTCAAGGAAAGTCTATGTTCTAAACGAAAAATAGACCTATTTCAGGTGTATTCACTCTACCTTGTTCTCGCTCATGAATTTCGTATATGTAGTATCTTCAATATAATACCAAACCGAAGTGGAAAACACTCTGCTTTAATAACATGTGGGTTAAACACTGCTGTAATAAATCTACAAAATCATAACGTATAATTGAAGACCTCAATCTCCATCACTATAGAAGTATTAGATTGCCCATCAAGCCATCATTGGCTTGCATATCGCTCCAATTAAGGTATTGTCTGATACGTACTCCCATATGTACTTTTATGTAAAGTAGTGTCCTTCGCGAAATTGGAGAATTAAGGAAAAAACAGACCCCTGGGCAAAACTCCAATATATTTTTCCAGATTATCCCATTTCATTTCATTTATTCACCAAGATAAATTAATTGTGCAATGTATAGTTGTAAAATGCAGTTGGCGGGAATAAAACCTCAGAGGGCTTGTTCTATCCCTGTAGAAACAGTTCGATTATACATAAGAATATAAGTTAAAGCTGGTGAATGTTGATATGAATGTAAGCGGTGAGAACAATATATAAATAAAAGCAAACACGTATCCTCGGACAATCAGCAAACTATGTTTGGTTAATGTATTGATATCGATCTATATGGATAATACTAGAGCAGCACACTGGGGGAATAAATATTGTTGATATGGTGCGATTTTGATGATGATTTAAACATGGAAATGGATGAAAATGTTTTTAAATCAGGGGGTAACTTGTTCCATATTCGAGGTCCTTTGACCCTCGTAGAATGAAATGATAGGTCAGATGAATAAAACGGTCTATATAGATTTGTATTGGATTGGCGTGTGACATACGAGTGAACGTCAGAGATTTTTGTGAAGAAGTTCCGAAATGATAAAGGCAAAAGTGTGGTAAAGAAAATGAACTTATGAATGAGCAGCAGAGTGAGATGGTCATTTAGTTCAGTGATCGGCAAAATATTCAATTCAACGAAAAGTGGGTCAGTGTGCGCGAGTCTATCGGTTGAAGCTATTATGCGAATGATTCTTTTTTGGAGTATTTTCAGTGGCTGAATATGAGTTGGGTACGTATTTCCCCAGACAATGTTGCAGTAGGATAAGTACGGATAGATCAGTGAGTAATACAAAATGTACAAAGATTTTTTATTTAGGCAGGACTTTATATGATTGATTACACCAATATTTCTCGAAAGTTTCTTACGTATTTCATCGATGTGTGTTACCCAATTTAGCCTATCATTGAAATGAACACCTAAAAATTTGAAGTTGAAGACGTGTTCAATTTCATTTCCACATATTAATATTTTGGGTACGTCAGCATAATTGCATCTTTTTGAAGGTTTGAAGAACATAAATTTCGTCTTTTTAATATTCAGGGATAGTTTATTACAGGAGAACCAGTTGTTTAGCTTGTCCAACTCAGTTGTCATGGTGTCGGCTAGCAGTTTTGGATCACTATCGGACAAAGTAACACTTGTGTCGTCAGCAAAGAGGATAATATTAAGTAGTCGTGAAACACTGTTAATGTCATTTATATACAGTAGGAAAAGTATAGGACCAAGAATTGAGCCTTGAGGTACTCCACAAGTAATACGTCTGAATGATGATAATGTGTTATTGTATGAAACGCACTGGGATCGTGATGTTAAATAACTTCGGAACCAGTCGTTGCAAATACCTCGCAAACCGTAGTAATCCAATTTAGTCAATAAAATATCGTGGTTCACAGTATCAAACGCTTTTGAAAGGTCGAGAAAAGTGGTAATGCTATACTTTTTAGATTCCCTTGCAGATACCAAGTATTCGTACAATGATAGGACAGCTAGGGAAGTCGATTGATTAGCTCTAAAACCAAACTGGTTGGAGCACAGAATATTATTGTCTTCCAGAAAATCTAGCATTCTTATAACTACTAATTTCTCAAGGATCTTACTAAAGCAGGGTAGTACTGATATGGGTCGATAATTATTTACAAGATTCTTCTCTCCAGCTTTGTAAATAGGTGTGATCTTGGCGATTTTCATGGTATCTGGGATTTTTCCAGATTCAAAAGAAATATTTATGATGTGACACAAAGGGATAGATATAATACTTGCAAACGGTTTTATTAAGGAAATACGTATGTCATCAATACCCGCGGCACTATTCTTTAGAATGAGCAACACTTCACTTACTTCTTCAGGAGTACAGCATTCAAGACGGAAATTTTGTTGTTAATCACCAGTGAGATACTCTCTGAAATCAACGGTAGGGTTTGGGATTTGAGACGCGAGTTCAGATGCCACAGTGCTGAAGTATTCATTAACATTGTTGGAGATGATGGAGGGATCGTTGATTTCTTCACCAGCAATCTTAAATTGTCTAGGTAGGCTCGATGCCTTTTTACGATTCATAAGCTCGTTGAGAATTTTCCAAGTATTTTTGATATCATGATTGTAATCATTGAATCTCTGTTCAAAGTACTTTTTCTTTGCCGTTCTCAGGGGGTATGGGTTAATTTGTTTCGGTATTGCTTGTATTCGTGGTTTATATCAGGGCCCGTTCTAGATATATGTAACCTGTAAAATCTGTTTTTTCCCCTAATTGATCTTAGTATGCCAGAGGTTATCCAGGGTTTATTAGTTTGAGGCTTAGTTAGAGATTTTGCTATAAGAGGAAAACACTCGTTGTATAAGAGATTAAATTCATTTGAAAACATGTCCATGGACTTGTTAACGTCTGTATCTTCGTTTGTCACGGACACCCAGCTAATGTTTTTAATTTTTTCTGCAAACAACGCTTTTTGTTTGGGAGAGGTATTACGAGACATTATTGGGACATCTTTTAGAGGTGCTCGTGATTGTGACTCGTTAATTTGGAAGATGGGAAAGTGATCAGTAATATCAGTGAGCAGTATTCCGGATGCTAAACTTTCCTGGTGAAAATTGAGGAAAATGTTATCTATTAGAGTTGCGGAATTCGATTTGACCCTTGTAGGTTTTGTAATTTGCGGGAAAAAGTAATGGGACTTCATAAGTTCGAGAAAGTTTTTAGAAGGCCCATGTCGTTCAGTTTTGAAGAGATCGATATTAAAATCACCCATGATAGCACAGTTTTTCTTATCAGTATGGATCGTGTTGAGCATAGAGGATAAGGTAGTATTAAAATATTCAACATTTTTATCAGGGGGGCGATAAATGATTCCAATAGTAAAAGGTTTTGAGTTTAATTCTATGTCTACAAAAAGAGACTCGTATTCACCGTTGTCCTCTATATATGTCAAATCGTCACGGACGGTACATTTACTGATACTATCGTTAACGTATAGAACCAGACCGCCACCCTTTCTATTGTTTCTGGACGATAGAAAAGGTTGATATCTTGGAATATCAAAGAGATCGGAAGTATTGGCATCTAACCAGCTTTCAGAAATTCCAATGACCGAAAAATTGAATTGTAGGTTGCAGATATACCCAACTATTTCAGCAAAATGCTTTTTGAGGCTCCTCGCATTAAAATGTAAAAATGAGAGAGAGTTGGAATCAACAATATCATTCGATTGAATATGGGCAAGAAAAGAATCTTCTAAATAGTAGTTCGATTGAGAAGGACTTACACTTCTCCAGTGACGGATTTCGTCGAGATTGTCGTCAGTTGTATATGTAGATGTATCCATATCGCTCAGATCTAGAGGATTAAAGCACATGTTTTCGAAGCCAGGCATTAGCGAGTCATTTGGATCATGGAGTGGAAGGGTATTACTAGTTTGGGGTTCGTTATAGAAAGGCAATTGTGATGGATAATTTTCTGGAACAACCTCTGTGGAACAGTTTCTATCCATGGTAATTGCAAATGAATATTCTGATTAGATAATATATTTCAGTGTGGTTAAAGAAAAATACGAGAGAAGGTTGTGTTACGAGACATGGATGCTGAGATTGTCGGAGGATACACAAAATACAAAAGCTGGAAAACCAGCAACAAAGGAATGTATAACAGTGCATATGTATATATATATATATATACAAATCTGTGTTTGGTGAGGAAACTATCACAATAACTTGGAACTGTACTGATTGAATACCTAATGCGTTGAGGTAATTTATCATACTGGGGGTGCAGTTTGATAAAGGGGGATACGTGGGGGGGGGGGGAAGTGAGTGGGTAAAGAACACTAAAAATAGATGGTTTTTGTAGAACTGGGGGTCAAACTATTATTATGCCAGGGTACTCCATCGTACAGCCATGAACATTGACATTGTCGAGGGTCTCGCTGGTGACTATAATATAATCTAGCATTCTGGCTTAGGTCTATTTACACTAACAAGACATATTATGAGCGGATAGGTTTAACGTCGCTAAAGCATATATAAGGATATATACATGTAGTCAGAAAGAGCACCGTGGGTGAATTCCCGCGAACAGTTCAATGAATACGGATGGTCACGAGATGTCTGAAATGTATTGCTGCAATTGTATCACATAAAAGAGAAACATTAAACAGGTTACTCCAGCGCATACAATGGGGATATCACGGGAAAATCGTTTAGCGTTCAAGCTGAAATGGGGGATACGTGAGGGGGGGGGGGCGAATGAAAACATTTAGAAGGCGAGTTTTCGCTTTAATGCGCTCGCGTAACGCCGTCATAAGACAAGCATAGCATTGAACAAAGGACAGGACGTACAATAGTCAACTACCTGGTAAGCAGCTAGTCATTGACATTTAGGGAGTTCCCGAGTGAAAACAATAGTAATAAATCTTTCTACGCAAAATGGGAACAAAAGGGATAGTATAAGGCAAAATACGTGTAGAACTGGGGGTCAAACTATTATTATGCCAGGGTACACCATCGTACAACCATGAACATTGACATTGTCGAGGGTCTGGCTGGTGACTATAATATAACCCAGCATTCTGGCGTAGGACTATTTACACTAGCAGGATAAATAATGAGTGGATACATGTAGGTTTTAACGTCGCTAAAGCATATATACAGATATATACATGTAGTCAGAAAGAGCACCGTGGGTGAATTCCCGCGAACAGCTCAATGAATACGGATTGTCAAGATATCTGAAATGTATTGCTGCAATTGTAACACGTAAACGAGAAACATTAACCAGGGTACTCCAGCGTAAACAACGAGGATGGCACGGGGAAATCGTTTAGCGTTCAAGCTGAAAGTCATCTAGTCATAGTCAGGATGAGAGAAAACCAGTATATTCTGAGTTACTCCATCATGAAGCCAGTGGCACATTTGTCCATCGGATTATAGTCATAGAATACAATAAGTAGGATTTAAAGTTCATATAAACATACATACAATTTTATAGTCAAAATGAGCATAGCATACAGCTTCGACCGGTTACGGATTGCCAATGAGAATGGCGCTCGATCGAGTTACTCCAACGTGAAGCCAGTGGCACAGCAAGCGTAGGACAGTCAACAGGTCAGGTGGTCTGAGAGAAGTTATGCGATCGGCAATACAAATCAACAAGTGATTTGAAAATAAACAAGTGATCTGAGAAAAGTTATTCGATAGGGACTTCTCGGCCATCTATGAACAGCTTACCAGCTGAAAAGCGCACCTTTCTGTTTTCGGCATAGGCCTTGGACATCAAGGGTTGAGCTTTCTTCTTTAGAGCATAGTCAGGCACAGTCAAATCTTCCATGATATTGAAAGGAAGTCTGTTGTTTGGTCCAGGATTTTGAAATCAATAATAGTCTCTTTTTTTTTTAAATTCTCAATATCAACAGCTTCAGAAATGAAATGTGAAACTAGAGGACAGAACAAACAGATTCAAGACCGCATATAGGAACAGAGACCATCGGAGTAAGAGCTCATCTCTGAATTGATGGCAATTGATTTTTCGCCGATGGCTTTCAGCTCCCAGAGAACAATGTCGATGGGTATGACCGAGATAGCCTGTGTAAGAGAAAGTCTATCTTCCGAAGCAAACACTTATATGTATTATCCGCAAGATAACAAACGCTGATCTCTTAATTCTGTAACACTTCACTGTTATTTCCAATTGCTATTTGAATAATAAACCGCACAATTGATTTTCCCTTCTTAGTTCTCTTCCGTCTCGGCATTATGGTCAGCATAAGTCTTTCTTAATCAGGGGTTGTTTCTTAAATGTGAACGCGAGATACAATTCTCCATATATGCAGCTGATTTCATGTGTGCATATGATGGGATACCTTCACATATTGCGTGCAGGTGAGTGTAGGAAAATGGAAACTCATTCTGATTAAATATCAATACATATAATAAATTGACGACATCATTTTCATATTACCGTGGATAATAATTGGGTCATGTAGATATTTCAATTGGTGATCATCTTATTTATTGAACCCTCTGAAATACATACAATTTACCGCCAATGCACTGGCTTGAACGTACTTCCATCTTCATGTACTCGATCCTGGCGGCAGAGATCCTGGAGGCAGAGATCCAGTAGTATTTCCAGATCATTCGCAGTTTTCCTTTAGCAGAGTCCGTAATATACTCCCCCTATGTCGATAGTTTCCAGGCTGAAAGTGAAACCAAAGTCGTGATCAAACAGAGTCAGGCTTCACGTTACCTCTACCAGAGGATCGACTGTTCATCAGCGTAACATCTTATCTCGGAATTGGGGCAATTGATTCTCTCCCGATTCCTTTCTGCCCCCAGAACAATATCAATCGAGATGACAGAAATAGTTTGTGTAAAAAAGTCAGGCGGTTTTACTCTCGCCCAACAAGATAGAGGTATCTGATTTCTTCTGAACCTTTGTTCATTTAATGGAAAAACCATGCTGTTAATATTTGCCTTTCAATGAATCTACCTCAGTATTTTCATCAGGATGACACTTTCTGGACGGCAGTTTATGTTAAATCTTTGAGCTACTTGTACGGATGTGTTTTCGGAGCAGATCAAGCGGAATCTCTCTAGAGTAATCTTCGGCATTATGTGTACGATCATGAGCTAGGTTGACTAAATTCACAATAAAACCTAACAATAATCACAATTATAAACATTTTTCGTTATTTTCGGATTACACTGTCTTAGTATATCACAAATTCTAGTGCTGAAAATTGGTCGAGTCATATGCGGGGTTCGAACCAGCGACCACCAGAGTAAGCACGTTGGTGCCTTAATCTGATGGTCCCTGGTCTGCTACCTTCTATTTAGGTAGGAGGTCCGTTGGCCGAGTGGTTAGATCGCCGACATATTGTGCTGGTGGTTAGGTGCCTTACTCTGGTGGATGCTGGTATGTACGTTCATTAACGCTCCCTGGTCCGCACTCGGAAGGTCTTTTTCTGACTGTGATTCACCAATTAGTGGACGACAAATGGCTATCGGTACACACTGACTATTCAGTGAATTCAGAGAAAAAATTTATCGCAAATTTAGCAGTAAATAAAGTTTATAACTGGTTGAAGAAGGATACATCTTTGATAAAAGGAAACACGAGATTAACTGAGATTGGCGGAGAGGAACAACAAGAACAATTTAAACAATCGTTAAAACCACGTTATCTATAGACGATATCTTTGCTTTGAATGAATCCTCAATGGCCAAAATAAGACATTGTATTAAACTAAAAATAGACGATTATTTCAAGCTTATTATCCATCAATAATTGAAGAAAAACATACCAGAATATTGATTGTTTTTATAAGGCATTTCCTCAGATGTAATATCTGTGTCCAGACGAGTTGAGATAAGAATAGTAAATTCATGTAAAATCAATATCAAACAGTCTACAAATGGTTGTCTTGTTTGACCGCGTCATAGAGGATCATAACACATTCTCATAATAATACTCGATAAGTATCTCGTAGTAAATGTCCGTTGTGCACTATGGGTTTGTGATAATATTAGATTGATAATGATTGTAGCGTTATGAACTCGGCAACATATCGCTAACGTACCTTGGCTGTCTTACGGATTTCGAACGTGACGGCAAGAATTAACCCAGGACACAAATCGAAACTATACCTAAGTAATATAGTAGTAGATATACAATGGAAGTAATCAAGGTGATTGTAGTATTTTTGCCATTAATCCTATATAATCACCATGAAGAGAATAGCCATATCAGCTAGTGCAAACTTGTTGCCATTCTTTGTAGTATTGACAATCAATACATGGATTGTTCAAAGAACAAAACTCTAATTTGTATCCCATTCTACATATCGTTTGCACCACGCGTGTTCGTTAGATTGGTTCATTCTATCTAATTACCTATTCAATAACATTCTTATTGTCTGTCTGTATAATGTACTTTCGATTTTTTTTAACAGCAAATAGTTCGCAAACCGATATAAACTGAGGGTATAATCACCCTCAAAATTTGGAATTGGCCGTTGATACAACTATTTATGCGACTGACATAACTTACGACAGCTGAAAATAAGCAAATCTGTACAGAGCTTGACAACAACTATTGGCATGCGTCATTAAGTGAATTGGAGAAGCCCAATCGCCCATCGCCCGTCTTCGATAGAGTTTGAGTGGCCGAAGTGGGCCGTTTGCAGTGGCATTGATGGGTATGCATTGATAGATATATAAAATCTATCGCCCGGAATCGTGGGAAAACAGAAGTGATATGATCCTATCAAAAATGAGAAAATTATGCTCTGTACCCTATGTGAAAGATAATGAATGCAGACAACATTTAATAGGCAGATCTAACAGCTTCGTGAAATTAGAAAATGGTGGATGGTGATATAATGACAAAGGCAGCCCTTGGTGATGAGGTTAAGTATTGTCGATTCCCGTTTAGCGATTTTAGACCTTGTATTTCTGCCTATATGAGAAAGCTGTTTCAAGCTTTTTGGGATGCTGAGGTTATACCAACAAATGTCATGACTTTACAGAAAACTATGGGCTATACTCATCTCAACAGTCAGAAGGGTTTTGATCAGGCTAAGAACAGGCGCCACGGACATTTATTAAAAAATGAACCAGTCCCGATTTGTATTCCATGTCATGAAAAACTCACAGTTAAATATATTTTGATTAACTGAAGGTAAAATTAACAGAGATTCTTTTTACCGAGCATCTAGTTTGGAAGATCTGTTTAGTCCGGTGATAGAATATTTGATTTTGAAGTATTTGAGAGCTATTGGTTTATGAAATAAATTTTAACGTAACAGTTCTTTGAAGTGTTGTCTATCGTTTAGATTGTTGCTAGATGTTGACGTCATTTATTGTTTTATTTGATCGTCGCTGTATGCGGTAGCTGAAAAATTGTGGAACACGACATTAAATATAATTCTCTCTCTCTCTCTCTCTCTGAAGATCACCAAATCCCAGTGTTGGTACTGTCTAAGGGTGTAATATGGATAGATGAATGTTATTGAGGATATAGTGCTGTCTTTGACAGGTGATGCTTGATGCTAGCTCTAAAGAACATCAAAATCCTACATAATATACATGTAAGTATAATATTAAGCTCACAAACTTCCAAAGAAATCCGATTTATGGTACTGTGTGCACCCAGGACAAATTTTCACATTTATCTATCATAAGCCTCTTTTGTTATAACAATAAGTATGTCCTTAATGAAAATGTATAAGCTATGCTAAGACCCACATAACCGTTGCTTTACATGTTCCGCAACTATCAGTGCATGTATATGCTTGTTAAATTCGGCCTTGCTATAATAATGTTGACTTTATTAATTATATATAAAACACACCTAAATGAGAACTCCTACTTCTCTGAGAGCTCCACGTCAATCTTCAACATAATTCAAATGTGACCCCTCCCCCATGCGTTGTGAAGATGATGAACAGAGTAAAAAGTCGCGGGAGCCGTTCCTAAAGTAGGTTCGTTCCAAAACCAGATTGGTCAAGGCTACAATCTGAATGCTGTGGGTCACAACCAGTATGTATTTAGACCATATATTATAATTAAACTGAACTGTGTGAAACAATTCGTCTAAATTGGGAATATATTGTTAACCTTATAAGAGACATGAATGACATAATAATATGTCACCCACGACTTCCTTCCGAGGCATTACATTTAATAGATTTCTACTGAATCGTCAATTACCCCGATACAGATATTGAATAACGGGATAACATGTAACTATATCTGAGATGTACGCACAGTGACGTTCCCATGTCCATATTCGGACACCTTTTCTCTGTCGCTGTTTCACCAACTGGCGGAAGACTACCAATACACAATGCATATTCTTTGATATAAAACAGAACATGTTCATCGCATTCAGATCTCTTTGTATGAAATAACCCCTATATTAACAAGACCACGAAGATATATCTGCTGTCAATGGATAGAAAATCGCAAATGGTCCAAGCGGAACATTATATGTGTTCTACGCGAATGTTCGAGACTTTACCTCACAAGATGGCTTTACGAGATAGTTGCATGCCTGCGCAACATTTGGCGATTTCAGTGAAAGTATTAAAAATATTCCGCAAAAAGCTGCTTCGACAAGTTTACTTTAATAATTTTTTGAGATAATGAAACAATAGACTGTCTTTGGAAACTTTACTGGCATTCGGGCCCTATCCAATTCCCGGGTATTGACTAAATTAATCTCCACACACAGAAGAGTTCAAATTTCCTTGCTACTGCATTATAACCCAAATCAACCGTGTTTGGGGGCGGGGGAGAGGAGATTTGATGGTTGAATATCATATGATGTAATATCTGTGATACTATATGCTTATGACAAAAATATGTAGGTTTATTGATGTGGTGGGAAATTTTAATCGACGACGGGCATTACAGGTTGATTTTTCTGGATAATCTTGCATTTACCAGGTTTCACCCCATATTTTGTCGTTTACTTCATCAGACGTCCTCGATGCTCATCCATTAATATCAGATGATTTATTTGTTTGAGCTGATCTGTCATCACAGTTCCGGATCTAGCGTATCTAATTCCGCTTAAACCTGTGCTAGGGGCCGTAGGGATACTTCATAGTCTCAGCTGCAATAAAAGCGCGGCTGAGATACTAAAGCTACGTCCGGGAATCCACCGTAGTTTCGGGTCTGAATGTGAGGTGACGAGGGAAGCTTTCCCGTAGAGTTGCGTTTTAGTCGCCAGAACAATTTTTCTCATCGCTTGAATATCACTCCAGTTTTCCACACTTACTGCGGAGACTACCGACCTTTACAGATATCAGATGTAGAGTTTCACAGTAGGTCGTGTGTGCACATCTGCGATTCCTATTGACCGCTGCGGTCTCGCAAGAAATTTAGTTACTGTATATTATCAGTTACTTTAGTTTAATACTTACCTGGAATTTAGTGTACATAGCTTCATTACGTGGAAAACACCAATCGTGAATGTTGTATTTTAAAAGGTCTAAAAGCAATACTGCTATCATACAGATGCCTGGTGTATGTCGAATCGGTCATTGTAGACCGCTAATCGGCGTGCGTTCTTCACCGGTATGAATTTACCACGTATCGACGTAAATGTTTCAAGGTAGAGACTAACACCTAGGCCAGGTCGAAATACATTTCAAACAGGAAAAATAACCTTGAGAGTACTGAAAGCATATTTTCATTGTTAAACACGTATATGCTAAATTCTATTTGAATAAGGTTAAATATCTTGGTATTAAGTGTTAATTAGGATTCACAGGAAAACGTACACAAATTGAGCAGTATGAAGAAAATTAACCCGATGACTTTACTTGTGTAATAGGTGATTTAGCAGAGGGAAAACTCAAATGATCACTTCTACTAAAACAATCCAATTTTATTTTTTCATATTTCCATCAAATCTGTTATCAGATCTGAGACGAGTGGCCCTTATATGTTGATGAGTATCTATGGTATAATGCTGAATATAGCGTTTTAATAATATGTAATTGGATTTCGGTCCGTTGGTTAGTCACTGAATAAATAAATAAATAAATAAATAAATAAATAAATGAATAATGTGAAAAGGTGATCCCTGATTATTATTATTCCATTTTTCTGACGTGCATACTAGTATTAATTCATATTAAAAGTTTCAAGGAAAGTCTATGTACTATACAAAAAATAGACCTATTTCAGGTGTATTTTTTTTTTTTCACATATAGTAATAAGTACAGTATATTTACAAACAATTATAATAACAAAATAATATACAATATACATTGACAAGTACATCACACAAAAACACATGTACTAGACGTAGACTAACACAGAAACACATTTTGATTGGGAAAGTAAATTAACCATGCCAACAGCCTTGAACATATAGATATCATTATGTACTGTATCACATTTGTTCAATTTTCTCAATAACACTTTCAACCGACGCCCATTTTTTATTGAATTTAGACATATTCATATGCATTTTGGCAATTAATTTCTCTGTGGTATACTGTCTACAAATTACTCCAAGCAATAATCTAAAATTTAACGTATCTCGTGTAAATTTATTTCTATAAATGTATTGTTTCGTAATAAGCAATATAGTATTGAGAAATAATTGTTCGCTATCCCACCCGTAGATAATATTCTGGTTAGTGAAGTTACCTCTATATTCCAAGGAGTTAATTAACCAGTTATGGAGCTCATGCCACAACTGTTTTACGATTGGACAATACAGAAAAAGGTGTTCAATCGTTTCTTTATTTATTTTACAGTACGAACATTTATCATCAGTCCGTATTTTAATTTTGAACAAAAAGGAGTTCGTAGATAATGTTCTATGTAATATTTTATATTGCAAACTTCTTAATCTAGTCTCAGCTGCACGCATATATATATTTGACCATTTGGTGCCCAGATCGAACGGCAAAATCTCCTCCCAGTGTCGCTCTGATTTATTCACCAGCTCATTTTCCGAATTTAAAATGTCATAGTAGCATCTACACCCCTTTCCTTGTCTTACCAAAACCGCCTTTGACGTTCCCAGGACCGGTGCATACAACTCAGAGAGAATTTCCTTTTTACACAATTGTTCCTTCCATTCTTCGGGAATTCTTTTCACCAAACGCACATAATCTAGAATTGTTCCTTTCAACCCAAACTTACTCTTAAAATCCTGAAAGGATAGTATTTCGCCTCTATCACTTACAACGTCGCGAATGTACCGGATTTTATTTTCAAACCAATTTTTAATAAAGAAAGAGGGATGTTTCAAGTTACTGTTATACCACAAAGGTTCGTCGAGATATTCTGTTATGGTTTCTGGTTTCATTTTACTTTGGCATAGATGCCAGGCTTTGAAAACGTCTTTCCAGAAGGGATTTGATAATTCTTCATAAAAAGTTTTGATGTGTTCACTGCCAGTATCTAACATAAGTGTCGATTCAGGTAGATCGTCCAAGATAAGACAGTTCCACTTTCTACTATGCAGAAGTAGCCGTTTTATCCAGGATATTTTTAAACTGTGAATAAAATTTGCCACGTTTACCATTCGCAACCCTCCCTTGTTATAATCTTGAGCAATTATTTTCCTTTGAATTCTATCACTACCTCCGTTCCAAATAAATTTAAAGAGGATTGAGTTAAGCTCTTGTATAAACTCATCGGGCGGGTTTGGCAAGGCAAGGAAGAGGTGCGTTAGCTTTGACAGAGCAGTTGATTTTATTATTGTTATTTTACCTAAGATTGTTAAATTTCTTAATTTCCATTTACTCAGTTCTTTTTTCAGTTCCTCGAGCTTTGCCAAATAGTTTATTTTCCAAATGTCCATGAAATTGATGGTAGATAGATTTATTCCCAAGAGATTAAAGTCGGTGACCCAATCCAGTTTAACGTCCTGGCACAAACGCATTTCAGATCCAGTAAAGGTTCCTATCCATACTGCTTTAGTTTTCTCTATATTTAATTTCAATCCAGATATTTTGTAAAAGTGATTAATTGTCTCGAGTGCTTTTCTTAGTGATTGTTCAGAACCGTCAAGGATCAGCTGTGTGTCATCCGCGTACTGACTTATTTTATATTCTACGTTACCAATTGTCATGCCTTTAATATCTTTGTCTTTTCGGATCATAACACCAAGAATTTCGGCACACAAAAGGAAGCGATATGGTGATATAGGATCACCCTGCCGACATCCGCGCCCGTTTTGGAAGAATTCCGACCGTTTTGTATAACACACGTCTGAATATTTGTGTAAAATGTTTTAACCCACCTTCTGATTGAATCTCCGAAATTAAAGGCCTTCATTACTGCTTCCAAAAATGACCACGACACAGAGTCAAAAGCTTTTTCAAAGTCAATTAATAAAAGCAATCCGGGTATATCTTTTAATTTACTAGTTAACATCAGGTCATAGATCAATCTTATATTTTCTCCGATGTAGCGACCCTGGACAAATCCCTTCTGATCCTCACAAATCAGTTTATCTAAAACTAACTTAATTCTATTTGCGATACAGGATGAAGCTAACTTATAGATCACGTTCAACAGCGTAATAGGTCGCAAGTTCTTCAGTAAATTGCGATTTTTTTTTCAGGTTTTGGGAGACATGTTATAACTCCTTGCCTTTGACTAATAGAAAGTTCACCTTTGTAATAACCAGCGTCTTAGCACAAAATATCCAATTTGTCTCCAAAAATTTTAAAAAAATTCTACAGGAAAGCCGTCGATGCCTGGACTTTTTCCGTTTTGTGTATTCTTCAAAGCACGTGTCAGCTCTTCATAGGTAATTTCCCCCTCTAAGTTTGCAGATTCTTGTTCAGTTAATTTATCGAATTTCAGTGAATTCAAGGTTTCTTCAATGTCGTCATTGCACGACGTTTCTGTTTTGTTACTATATAAGCTTTCGTAATATTTTTTTTGTTCAACTATTATAAGTTTGCTATCATAAAGGTTTTCTCCAGTATCTAGTGTTAATTTAGTCATCAGTTTATTGGTATAATTTCTCTTTTCAAGTCCTAAAAAGTATTTGGTGGGTTTCTCACCCTTATCTGCCCATTTCGCCTTTGTCCTTGCAATTATACCTTGATTTTTTTCTTTTCTAATATTTTCTAATTTTTCTTTGGATTCGCATAGCCTAGTTATTTTTCCTGTGTCTACATTGAAAAAGTTTTGTTCCACTTCTTTTTCTAGGATGTCGATTTCCTTTTCTAAACAAGTTTCTTCCTTTTCTCGCTGCTTTTTTTTAATTGAAGCATATTTTATTGTTTCACCTCTTAATCTAATCAGCAGAGTTTCTAAAAACAATTCGTCTTGTATATCTAGTTCTAATTTTGACTTGTCTAAATTGGGTAAAGAGTCTCTGTTATATGGTTTGGGAGCATAGTCATCCACAACTGAGTTAATCTTATCTTTCACCATGTTAATATAATCTATGTCCCGGGGTAGAGAACAGTTGAATTTCCAATATGATCTTCCCCTGTCTGTATTTGTAAATTTACATTTGATCACAATAGCAGAATGGTCAGTCCTGTAGCCTGGCTTAATATCTGTGTCAGTTGTTATATTAAAAATATCAGGTGATGTTAGAAAGAAATCTAGTCGAGCCTGTTGTCGAGGATGTTTTCTTCGCCAGGTATACCTGCGTTCATCCTTGTGGTTTATTCTCCAAGCGTCTGTATAACTGTGATTATTCATTAGATCCAGGACAACTTTTCTAGCCTGTGGGTGGTTCAGGTGTATTTACTCTACTTTGTCCTCGCTCATGAATTCCGTATATGTAGTATCTTCAATATAATACCAAACCGAAGTGGAAAACACTCTCCTTTAATAACTTGTGGGTTAAAAACTGCTGTAATAAATCTGCAAAATAATAACGTATAATTGAAGACCTCAATCTCCATCACCATAGAAGTATTAGATTGCCCATCAAGCCATCATTGGCTTGCACATCGCTCCAATTAAGGTATTGTCTGATACGTACTCCCATATATACTTTTATGTAAAGTAGTGTCCTTCGCGAAATTGGAGAATTAAGGAAAAAACAGACCCCTGGGCAAAACTCCAATATATTTTTCCAGGTTATCCCGTCTTTTTTTTGTAAAAAACCCTCAATATCAACAGCTTCAGAGATGAAATGTGAAATGCGAGGGCAGAACAAGCAGGTTCAAGACCGCATATAGGAACAGAGACCATCGAAGTAAGAGATCATCTCTGACATGATGGCAATTGATTGTTCGCCCCCAGAGCTCCCAGAGAGCAATGTCGATGGGTATGGCAGAGATAGCCTGTGTAAGAGAAGGTCTATCTTCCGAAGCACCTTATATGTATTATCCACAAGATAAGAAACGCTGGTCTCTTAATTCTGTAACACTTCACTGTTATTTGCAATTGCTAATTGAATAATAAACCCTACAATTGATTTTTCCTTCTTGGTTCTCTTCTGTCCCGGCATTATGGTCAGCATAAGTCTTTCTTAATCAGGGGTTGTTTTTTAAATGTGAAGGCGAGATACAATTCTCCATATATGCAGCTGATTTCATGCGTGCATATGATGGGGTACCTTCACATATTGTGTGCAGGTGAGTGAAGGAAAATGGAAACTCATTCTGATTAAATATCAATACATGTAATAAATTGACATCATTTTCGTATTAGATAATAAGTGGATCATGTAGATATTTGAATTGGTGATCTTCTTATTTATTGAGTCCTCTGAAATACACACAATTTACCACCAATGCACTGGCTTAAACGTACTTCCATCTCCATCTACTCGATCCTGGCGGCAGAGATCCTGAAGGCAGAGATCCAGTAGTATTTCCAGATCATTCGAAGTTTTCCTTTAGCAGAGTCCGTAATATACTTCCCCTATGTCAATAGTTTCCAGGCTGAAAAGTGAAACCAAAGTGTTGAGCAAACAGAGTCAGGTTTCACGTTACCTCTATCAGAAGATCCAGTGTTCATCAGCATAACATCTTATCTCGGAATTGGGGCAATTGATTCTCTCCCGATTCCTTTCTGTCCCCCAGAACAATATCAATCGGGATGACAGAAATAGTCTGTGTAAAAAAGTCAAGCGGTTTTACTCTCGCCCAACAATATAGAGGTATCTGATTTCCTCTGAAATTTGATTCATTTAATAGAAAACCCATGCGATTAATATTTGCTTTTTAATGAATCTACCTCAGTATTTTCATCAGGATAACACTTTCTGGACGACAGTTTATGTTAAATCTTTGGGCTACATGTATGAATGTGTTTACGGAGCAAATAAAGCGGAATCTCTCTAGAGTAATCTTCAGCATTATGTGTACGATCATGAGCTAGGTTGACTAAATTCACAATAAAACCTAACAATAATCACGATTATAAACGTTTTTCGTTATTTTCGGATTACACTATCTTAGTATAGCACAGATTCTAGTGTTGGAAATCGGTCGAGTCCTATCCGGGATTCGAACCAGCGACCACCAGAGTAAGCACCTTTGGGTGCCTTACTCTGGTGGTCGCTGGTCTGCTACCTCCTATTCAATTGGGAAGCCCGCTGACCGAGTATGGTTGGCGCTAGTAGACAAAATTTCACAAATAGCCCTCGGGTTAATTCGATTTAATCCTAGGGCTAAATCGACCAATTGTAATACATTTTCTAAACCCCGGATTATATTCATTTAGTTATCGGACTAAATGATTTAGCCCTCGGGTTGATTTGATCCAGTCCTGGACTGAATGATTTAACCCGCGGACTAGATGACTAGATGATTTAGCCCGCGGACTAAATGCACTTAACCCTAGGTCTAATTCGATTCACTTAGGGCTAAATTGACCAATTATAATACATTTCCTAAACCTCGGGCTATATACATTTAGCTCTCGTACTAAACGATGTAGCCCTCGGGCTTGAATATTTAACCTCCGAAGTGATTGATTCAATCCTCGGACTGAATGATTTAACCCGCGGACTAGATGATTTAGCACGGGGGCTGGATTATTTAGCCCGAGGTCTGGATTGTCCAATCAATTGTGCGTTTCTAGACCGCATATTTCACAAGCCTGGAGTTAGGCAAATTAGCAAGCCTACACCAGCATTCCCATTAATCTTGGCTTGTAGTGCCATGGGAATTCTGCCCAATTCTGCCCGCACAGCAGCATTACATGCCTTTTTGTTCACCCCAAGAGTAAACTTGCAAAACTTGCTATGAACGCTTTCAATTGGGGAACATTCATGAATATCTCAACAGCCCAAATTTCGGAATTATATAAAAGAATTGGTTTGACCACGCTATCAAAAATCTTTGTGTACATGTAGTGCTGTATAACTACCAGGCCTGGTACATTAACGCCTATAAGGGAGCAGATTACCGCCGTAAAACCGATGATAGCTTATCCAGCTGCTCTCAAGGCAAAGCAAACACAAGCAGGATTTAACCCATAAATTCAGTGTGTTTACACTTTACTGTTATCATGTCAAAGTGTTATTACTTGACAACGGGCAGTCATTTGGGGTCTGAGACTGACAGCCGAACAAATATGCAAGGATCAAAATGAACAAACGCGCCAACTTTATACCACGTGGCCATCTTCTAATCTTGCTCTTGATTAATATGCGGTCTAGAAACGCACAATTGATTGGGCAATCTAGCCCTCGGGCTAAATAATCCAGCCCTCGGACTAAATCATCTAGTCCGCGGGTTAAATCGTTCAGTCCGAGGATTGATTCAATCACTCCGAGGGTTAAATATTCAAGCCCGAGGGCTAAATCGTTCAATTCGAGAGCTAAATATATATAACCCGAGGTTTAGGAAATGTATCACAATTGGTCAATTTAGCCCTAACTAAATCGAATTAGACCTAGGATTAAATGCTTTTAGTCCGCGGGTTAAATAATCCTATCGAAGTTTAATTCAGTCAGTCTGAGGGGTTAAATATTCAAGCCCGAGGGCTAAATCGTTCAGTCCCAGAGCTAAATGAATGTAATCCGGGGTTTAGGAAATGTATTACGATTGGTCGATTTAGTCCTAGGATTAAATCGAATTAGCCCTAGGATTAAATCGAATTAGCCCAAGGGCTATTTGTGAAATTTTGTCCACTAGCGCCAACCATAACCGAGTGGTTAAATCGTCGACATATAGTCCTGTTTGGTTGGGTGCCTCACCTTGGAGGTTGCTGGCATGTACGCCCATTAACGTTCCCTGGTCCGCACTCGGAAGACCTTTCTTCGACTGTGATTCACCAATTGGTGGACATATCGGTACACATTGACCATTCAATTTTTTTTTTTAAAGTTTATCGCAAATTTAGCAGTAAATAACCTGCATAACTGGATGAAGAAGGCGACATCTTTGATAAAAGGAAACGCGAGATTAACTGAGATTGGCGGAGAGGAACAACAAGAACAATTTAAACGCTCGTTAAAACCACGTTATCTATAGACGATATCTTTGCTTTGAATTGATCCTCAATGGCCAAAATAAATTGGAGCGATATGCAAGAGTTGAGAAAAATTGACGACGTCTGGCGACTAAAAAACAACCATATGACATGGTATTAAACTAAAAATAGAAGATTATCTCAACCGTTTTACTCATCAATAATTGAAGAGAAACATGACTTAATATTGATTGTTTTTATAAGGCATTTCCTCAGATGTAATATCTGTGTTCAGACGAGTTGAGTTAAGAATAGTAAATTCATACAAAATCGATATCAAACAGTCTACAAATGGTTGTCTTGTTCGACCGAGTCATAGAGGATCATAACGCATTTTTGGAATAATACTCGATAATGAATATACAAATTCTTTGATTGACCAATCGCAGCTGGGATTGTTTGAACTGCAGTCTTTTTGCATAATTAGAACCATAGTAATTAAGTTATGGAAATACACAGATGTTTTGGCTATATGCTCCACGTACATATGTTGACGCACCATCTTTCAACTCCAATGCTGAAGCAGTTATTGAGAATATATATAGGTTCTCATTCTTTTACCCCAAAAGTTTTTGTATCTAATCGAAGATGCGGTACGTGTATAGTGTTTGTACGTCGCTCTTTAATAGCGTCCAGTTTATTGATTAGTTCCTCTTGGTCAAATGGTATGCATGGTCCGGTCCTAAATGTTCACACAAAGGACAGTTATTTCTATGGCAGATTTGTTTCTCCCACACAGGTATAGTCCGATCGTATACTCATGCACGGAGACTCTGAAGAGGAACTTTTGCTAAACTGGCTGTTAACACTATTCCCTTTAGTCTCATCCATGATATCTCCATGTTCATTGCAAGTTGATACAGTTATTATTGCACAATTATCATAAGGCACAGACTGTTTCCTTTCCTTTTCGTTCAGAATCGGGTGTTTTCCAAGGCTTTTATCCACAGTTGTAGGTATTAGCAATGGACAAGAGGTATTTTGTCGCGATAAAAAATGTGAACACAGCCCTTTTAAGCTTTCTAAATCGTCTTGGAATGATTTACTCCTTGGTTTTATCGTTTGATTAATATGGGCCTCACAATCTGGTTGGAAATGAACTGATGCCGCATGGACTATGATCGAGGCTAGTTTACCCTCTGTAGAGGACGGTGAAGCGATAGTCGTTGTATTGCGTCTATCTTCTATCGAACATTGCGACACCTCTCTCATTAGAGCACTACCAATGGGACGGATTTCGGAGTCGCCTTCCGAACGGTACGCTGGATTCTCAACACCTGTCGAGGGCGTTCTGTCGATCAGGGATATGGAGGGATGTTCCAACATGCTGGCAGATATTTCTCTAGACTTGGCGGGCTCATGGACGAATGTATCCTTGTTGCACGTGTCGCCATTAGATATAAGATCCAACGGCGACAATATTACACTTGACCCCAAAGAAGGAAGCGTGGAAAGGGAACATTTTCTTTGCACTTCTGGAAACTGTGTTATGTAAGCGACAGTCTTAGGGTGACGCACACTTACATAACTAGGTTTTCGAATGCATGGTGTTTTTATTACCACCGGTAATTTGTCTTTTTTCTCTGTGGTGAAAACCTTTCTTTTCTCTCCTTTAAATTTAGGCTCCGCAAGTGGTATAGGTATACCACGAAAATAATTCTGCCGAAACTGCTCGATAAGCAAGTCATAGATCTGTTTCTTTGACATATTCTTTATTTCATCTTGTGGTAAATCACGGAAATATTTGTCTCGAAATTCAAAATAAATCACACCAGCAATTATCATAGCAAAGCAACCGATTCCCATAAGTATTGGACCGGCAAAAGAAAAATTCCGTATATGATAATATTTCACTGTGTTTTGAACCACAACGTGACTTGATCCATTGAAAGTGAATTCCTCGGAAAAGTATCCCGGGTAATATCCCATCACACTCATCGCAGCACCACCCATCATAATCAGTAATCCACAGAGAGACACGAGCAATATCTGGCACATATATGGAATGTTCAACGTCCACGGAATGGGAGGTCGTATTCTCTTTGGTCGTCTTTTAGGAGCTCCAAAACCTCGGAAACCTGTTGGATCGTCCGGATCCACTGCTCGGGACCGCCCTATATGGACACTGGGGATAAAGAAACTCATGGCTGGATATCTGGGAGGCCTGGCTGTAAACGTTAAACCCTGGAATCACACCGAATTTGAGACATCACATTTTCTTCATCGATGAGTCGGTTGGCCTGAAATGACAAACACAGGACAATTAACTGAGAACTCAGAAACATAGGTACAATGTACCTGGGTTGACAATAGTCGGTATCCATAATGAATATCGGTTTCTATAACTGTTGTGTATGATGCTACCCTCACTAAACATTTTGCAATTGAAGCAAACTTGATCACCAGCACAAGCACGACCTTGCTTCAAGCAAGAAGCATCACTAATATCCGGCTGTCCCATGTTCAACCACCAATATCTGACTTCTACAACAGGATTACCCACGACAGGTATATCCGTCCTACTTTAGTGTCCTCGTGACATTAAGTTTCTAAGATGTTCTAGATCCATGAGCCTAAGCATTGGAGAGAGCACCCGAGAGTGGTTATCACCACAACGGGCAGTATTAAACCATGTTGCTACCAGAGGAGGCTGCAAACCTTCTTTCAACTATTCACTGGTCGCTTTAGTGCGCTGACGAAAAGATGTTTCTTACAAAAGGTATTACTTGTCCTCCACAGTAAATGTTGTGGATGATTGTATGTTTAATATGTATAGTTGGAGCCAGTTTCTTAGATTGAGATTTTTGTTGTTAGCCGCTATATAGCCGAAATATTGCTGAACGCGACATTAAATTAATTCTCTCGCTCTAGTCCTCTACAGTATCAGGCATACAAACCAAGCGACGATAATAAATTTTGAGGAATGTCCAGTTAACTCGCACAATTACGGCTAATTTGCATCCAACATCGGGTAAAATGTTTCAGATATATACAATAATTGATCATATATGTTTTTCGTAATTTCGCTTGGCAACAGCACAACTTGTGAAAATATTATCTTGGGCAGCCTTTCCTACTGGAGTTTACCTTTACCTTGCGAGGAATACCAGTCAACAACTGCTTCCATTTGAACACTACATATATGCGTTGATCAGAGAGACAGGTTTCTTACCTATCGTCCTAAACAGACCCTCCAGGAATGCTCGGATAGAGCACTTTTATAGCACACAGAAGGCGCTCTATTGATCGCGAATGAATCATTGTTCTCATGCACTTGGGAAGGCGAAGTCTGCAGGGACTAGCTGTTAACACTGAAATTAGGTTTCACCTTTAGCAGATGCATTACTGCTTCCAAATGGTTACACTTTATGAAAACGATATCGCGACTCAACAGTTTTTAATCTAGAAAAACGATTGTGAAAAAGCTCCTGACACGATTGAGGATTATAGAAAAGAGCGGAACAAGGTTCGTTCAGTCTGTGTAACGTAATAACCTCCAGGGCAACAGAGGTATCTACAACTATGTGAAATATGTGGAGGTTATATGTGTATACATTATACCGGTGAATACTTAGTTATAGTTCCGAGTTCGCAGAACTAGCAGTGTAAACCATCGAATACGACCATTGCGCCATATATTAGTCGATTTTCCCGCCTTCTAGAAAACAAAAACGGACAGATCGTGTACAGATGATGACAAATTCTAAATTGTCATTCTAAAAATACATCATCATTATTACCTTTTTTTCTTGATAATCTCGCGAATTGTTAACGATCAGTCGTTTTCCAATCGTACAAATAGGAGGAAAACTCGTGACTAAAGGAGAACTTAATAATGGGAACGTTCCCTGATGAGGAATCACATTACAGGACATGTGATATCCTCCATATATTTATTCGACATCATTTGTAATGATGGATTTTGATGAAAGCAAATTCTGAAGTGATAAGGAGATAGGGAGAGAGAATTAAGGTTTAACGTCGCGTTCAGCAATATTTCAGCTATATAGCGACGATCAAACAAAATTTTAAGTACCCAAGCCAATAATTTAGTAATCCAACAAATTAAAACATACACACATTAAAACTTATGCAACAAACCAATTTCTCTCAAATAACCCAAGACACAGTCCCAAGGTACTCGCTCGATAAAAAGAATCTCTTACAATCTTTAAATCTATACAGTCGATAAGAATATGTTTCACTGTGAGATCTTCGTGGCATGGAATACACCTTGGAACTGGTTCTTTTTTTTAGTAACTGTTCGTGAGTCAATCGTGTATGACCGATTCTACATAAGCAATCGTGCATTGGCTAACAGTTGGTTAACTGGCTGGATAGCATCCATTATATTATATACGCAATAATACACGGAATATTCACTGAGAAATATCGGGAAATTAACCCTATGATAATGAAGGCGACAGAACCAATTCTCGATTGACGGTCGTCGTTCACAGATATTTTCTACTTCAACCGAGAAAAGTATCCGATTATGGACGAGAAATTTTGATGTTAGTCAATTAAACCGTAGCATCAATTAGAGAGTAGCTTGTGATTCCCGGGAGAAAGTATCAGCCTATGGGTTCATATGACTTTTTGTCAGATAACTTTTGCTCCCACCAGTCCTGTTTGCGCCACTTTCGCACATAATTACGGGACAACTCCAAAATTAGCTCGGCAATCCGTCCATCCGGACGCGTAATTAATCGAGATGCCATTTTCGCATCATATTTACTGAAGAAATCAGATGGTAAAGTGTCAGTTATATTGTACCTGCATTGCACAAATTCTATATTTATATATCTCTAACCAATAAGGAAAAGTGTCTAGTTTATTCACTACCGGATCATGCGCCTTTTCAATGCAGGCCTCGCTTTACGCTCCACATATTGACCAGGACAACAGACATCAAAACGTGCATTAAATATTGAGTACAGAAACCCAAACTCCCCGGCTACCGACACTAGCATTAATGATTCAGTTTCCGTTTATCCGTATTGAAAATTGTGAGTTTGGCTGTACCACAAATCCTTCTGTGCTATATACATTTCCTGTACTGATTCTATCTATAGAGAAAAACATATTGGCTACTAACTGTTCCATTTTTGTATTTCAAGAAAGCGGTTTGAACCTTGCATTAGACTAATCTCCCTGAATCGTATATAACATGATATACAGCTCGGGGTGTGTTATTATTTGTTGTACAACCATGACGGAATTTAACATAATTGGAATGGATGTGTTTGAGATGTAAAGAATAAAGTTTTGGGGTTGTGTCAGCTGTCTCTAATTTTTCGGGATGAGGGAGATCCAACATTTATTTTCGAAGCTCAGGCGATTTAGATGTGATTATATGTAGATCAATACGTATAACAATTGTTCGGCAAAAATAATATCGACTATCCACGCTACATTTATGTAGACATGAAATTTGGTTAATTGGGTGTATAATGCGATATTGTGTGTGAAAAGTCCCATTTGACATGTATTTGTTAGTATTAGCTGGCTATTTACTATGATAAATTGAGTGTCATTAGAACGGGAACCAGTGGGAATAACTGTCAGATATTATAGAATTGTATGGCAATCCGTTTAGCAAAAAGTCAACCACAAGCGCATACGTAATTACTAGTTCTATGTTATAAGGATTCATTGTAAGCTATCAAGGTTATTCGACGAAATTATCGCTCCATTCTTAAAATATTTATCATTATTCCGGGCGTTGCAGCAATCGAAAGCATGGATTACCAGTTGACCCGTCATACCATCGATCTAGTATCTCGTGTAATTATCGGATATCTCGTTATCACCACTTAATTCTTCTTGAATACACTGCTATTTAAGTAATACTCGGCTAATCAATGATAGTCATCTGCGTATTATTTGAATCTCCTGCTTATTGATTGAGCCATATGGAGTATCAAAGTCTCACCGTAGTAATGTAAATACACTTCTCGTGAGGGTAATTAAATATTCTTTTCCAGTAATTCTTCGAATTTCTAATCCACAATGAGAAATAACACCTCAAAAGCGGACTGAAGGTGTAACATCGATATGATATAGCTTTATCCAATATTCATGCTTCACCATGTTGCGTTAAATTTAACGTCTCTTGTGGATCGGTACCCTTCGAACCAAATAAGCACATTTTCCTCAAATCCATGAATCTCATAAAAACGTAGCCTGCTGCACTGCCGCGTTTTTAAAGCCAGTCACCAGTATTTGATCACAAGTTGCATTATATTGTAATATAATATCTTAGTACAATCTGTGTACAATCTATAGTTTTCTAGATGCAGTAAAATCAAAGGAGTCGAGATTAGGTAAAGTCTCGGGCGTAATGTCTACCTTTTATGAGTATCGAACATGAAGCTGTGATTAAGACAAAAAGACAAAGCCTTCGCAACAGCAAGATAACTTTTGAAGCATAGCGATAGGCATGGCTGCATGCATTTTGCATTTACCTGCAATTTTAGCTGAAGACAAAACCCACAATAGGAAATAAATGATCTCTTCAGTGACATTCAACGTTATCATTGTCGGCAATTACTCAGTAACCATGCGTGAACGAATAACATGATTCTGCGACATACCCACTAGACGTTAATCAACAATCCAACGACAATCTAAATGTGATAGACAAAACATCAAAGAACTAATGCATACATTATTTATTTAACAAACTGATTGCTCTCAAATACCCTAAAGTCAAATATTCTCTTACCTAACTTAAAAGATCCCCAAAAACTAGCTGCTCGGTGAAAAGAATCCCTCACAGCCTTAAAATCTGTACAGTTGATAAAAATATGTTCAACTATGAGTTACTTGTGAAATGGAATACACATCAGAGCTGGTTCCGTTTTCAATACATGTTCATGAGTCAGTCGCGAATGACCGATTCTACAAAGCCTGGTTATAGCCTGATCGAAACTCTTCTGACTGCTCAACTGAGTATAAGCTGTAATTCTTTAAACTCATGAAGTTTGTTATCAATCTCGGCATCCCATGAAGATTGAGACAGCTTTCTTTAATATAGGCACAGATACAAGATCTGAAATCGCTATACGGACCTCCACGATGATTCACTCATCATCCAGGGCTGTCTTAGCATCTGCACCAGCATCGGTATATTCATGCGATGCCAAGATGACTGCGAAGCCAACAAAACACAATATTAAACCTCAGTCCAACTCTACGGTCATATAATTGTGGAATGTTCAGGCTGGAGGGATGAGATTAAAGAACAATGCATGATCGTCTGAAGACATATTGGTGCGCCTGAGGATATGCCATACTTTTAAGTTTGCTGGACCCAGTAACGTTCAATGCCATGAAAAAGCAATTTTGTTTCACGATTCAGGATAATTTTCACTCCAAGCTATTTTAGATGCTCTCCAGACTAAAATACAAGCATCTAGTCCGTCATTCAATATATTCAGCCGTCGTCCATTAAAGAATTTCCGCGTCCATAATCCAAAGAACTATTCCATATAACAGCATTAGCACCAAGTTCAACAATAACAATCATTGTTAATCATATAAATAAACATAGGCTAGTTTCCTGCAAGAAAATCGGTCAACAGTTTTCAACGATGCCGGCACGACATGATGATCCAAAAATATCAAATCCATATCGCTGAATTGTTTTCTTAATGCATATTATTTTCGTTGTATATTGGTTATCCAGAGAAAGATAGATCTCGGTCACGCTTTGATTGTGTCTGTTCATGTGAAAACCATGGGGATCTTGGAGTTCATGCGTTCAAACGGTCCCTAACCCCGGGTTAAGGGGGGATTAGACACAAGTTACGAAACGTAACGCCATAATCTTGTACGCTACACTCATATTTTGCTGTAAGCATGCGATATGTTTCGCCAAATTTGAGAAAACTTTGAGTGAAGGTGCTTGGTGGTATAGCTCTGTTTTATAAGTTTCTGCAATAATGTTTTTTGGCGTTAATTAAAATCGTCAAATCCAACAAAGAATCTAGCAAATGCTACTAGGTGAGATATATGCAGGTCCCACTGGAATATTGCTGTCCAGAAAGGGATAGCGTACGATATCGAAATTGTAATAATCTTGTTTGTCGTAAAGTCGACGAGAGATAAGGCCCGCTTCAATTTTTCATAAATATAGGTCTAAATATGATACACCAATAAGTTGTCTTCTAGAATATAGGCTAGGCTCTCAAAGATACTGATACATGATCCCTCCCCTGCACTTTATAGTTTGATAACTTATATTCCTGTCATTGATCGAGAAATGTAGCTTCGTATACGAACCCAGAAACTATAAATATTAAATAACTTAATTAACTTAACAAAGATCAGACATATATCTCGTGATTGGCTTTCACGATATTTATAATATCAGTTGTAACAGTATTTTCGTTATTTTGGGATAACACTATCTTAGAATAGCACAAATTCTAGTGCTGAAAATTTTGGTCGAGTCCCGTGCGGGATTCGAACCAGCGACCCCAGAGTCAGGCACCTAATCGCCAGCACTGTATGTCGGCGATGTAAACCACTCGGCCAATGGGCCTCCCACAAAAATAGGAGGTAGCAGACCGGTAGTCTTGAAAGCGAACATACAGTACCCCTCTGATGATCGTAATGACACAGCTCCCAAAGCTGAATAGATATATATTTTTTATCATTTAGAAAGTGATCGTATAACAGTATTTTCGTTATTTTGGGATAACACTATCTCAGAATAGCACAAATTCTAGTGCTGAAAATTTGGTCGAGTCCCGTGCGGGATTCGAACCAGCGACCCCAGAGTCAGGCACCTAATCGCCAGCACTGTATGTCGGCGATGTAAACCACTCGGCCAACGGGCCTCCCACAAAAATAGGAGGTAGCAGACCGGTAGTCAAGCGACATATCAGTTGTGTTTTTTGAGGTTTCGGGAATGCGAAAGCACACAATGATCCCCCGGGATCACTTAAAACACGCAATGGTCCACAGGGGTCACGTGTGGTCGCGTCATTCAATATAAAGCGTTGCTCTCATGCAAATAATCGCATGGATAACTTTTGGTTCTTTTGATGTTTGTAGAAATATGCAGTCAGTATATTTGACTGTGGGTTTTTATGACTTCCTGTCAGCCTGCCGGCTTCGTTTTTCACCACCCTTTTAATGTTGCGTTCAATTAATGTACAGTTATTCCGAATCCGAAGTTGAATGAGTTATCATCAACGGGCACCTGTCCATAATTTGCGAAAGCTAACTTTAAGCAGGATTTTCAATGAAATTCTCCGATGCTCAGCATCCATCCAACATTACAAGCAGACATAACATATTAAGATTATATGTTATAACACCCAAGATCGAAACCGTCAATACTTTGCAATGATATACTCCAAAAACATGTCCACGAATGCGAATCACTAATGAATATTAGTTTTCCATTAAGTTTTCCATTATAAGCATACAAGCGACATTCAGTAGTCAGACGTGGACAAGGAAGAAGTTCCGCGTTCAAAATCGAAAAGCCTAATTCATAAGATATTATTAGCACTAAACTCCAAGGAAGCATAAAAGGAAAGAAGTATAAATTAAACAGATTAAATCATGGGCCATAAATCCAGTATTTTCACTGGCTTGTAAAGAAAATTGGAAGGACATCCAACCAATTACAGAGCTTCTGACGTTAACCTCGGTCAATACTTGGATGAGTGCTCGGGTGCTGTATTGGCTGAGCCGATCCGTGTCCAGGATAATAGGAACTGTTGGCACTCTCGTGTCTCACACATGTAGTCACCATCGTGGTATGACGGAAAAATTATTGAGAACGACGTCAAATCCTGCTCACTCACTCAGACTTTCTGTAAGCTTCAATGCGAGAATCGTCATCAATCAACCTTCACTAGATATTCAATTGGCCATCCATTCTGGCAGACAAACCGTATCTATGTCAACAGCTTCGTAGATCATATGTGAAACGGAAGGGGAGGACAAACAGATTCAGGTTATCAGGATATCAGCTTTTCAGAGTAAATCCAACAGCAGAGACCATCAGCGTGGCAACTTATCTCTGAATTGGTGTCAATTGATTCGCTATCGATCCCTGTTAGCTACTAGATAGAGGTCATTGGGTACTAAAGAAATAGCTTCAGTGAAAATGTCTACGCAGTGGAGCTCCAGCTCTTCAATTCTCTTGCAACGAGATATTTCTTTTGGCGAAAGTTTTTTTTAGCACTTCATTGTTCATCGATTTTTTCGATCGATTTTCTTCTTCATAGTTAAGGCGACGATGGTCCGAATCCCATGATACCGCTTTGTGATTTCCTACAATAAAAGCACCGGTCTCATTTCTGGAGAGCTGTGATGATGAATAAATTGCATTGTTTAGATCCATGGCCGTTCAAATCACGAAATAAATTAATAGTTACACGGTCAATTTATTCTCTTAAAATTATTTCACACATGCAGGTGTCATAGAAGAGTTAGTATTTGAGTAGTGACACCGTTTGTGGTTATATATGTTTGTGTTTCGCAAAAAATGTCAACAACCACGGTCGTGGGGAATAACCACATCTAGATACATTAATGTTGAGAACAATTGTGCTTTATTTAAATAGTCCGTCAAATTAAATAAAGATGGCAGGTGTCATATCAGCCATCTTTGTAAAAATTCGTTTGTAATGTACAGTATATTGAAGTTGCATGAACTTTATATTTCAATGCATTGAACTTCATATCGATGGAAGGAAAGAGTCAAAGATAATGCGAATTTAACGACAAGAAAATTGTGTCTTTCTGATATCACTGAAATTATGGCCATCTACTCACGAACTATGTTCGGCGATCATTGGCATATAAAGTTATTCTGATGACTGCTGATTGCAATGCTGGATTTGAAATTACAAGCGTCTAGTCCGTCATTCATAATCCAGCCGTCGTCCATTAGAGAATATCCGCGTCCATAATCCAAAGACCTATTCCATTTTCCACATAACAGTATTAGCACCAAATTCAAAAAGACAATCATAGTGTACATAAACATAGGCTTGTTTCCTGCAAGAGAGAAGCGGTCAACAGTTTTCAATGATGCCGGCAAGACATCATGATGTTCCAAAAAATATCAAATCCGTATCGCTGATCAGTATTCTTAATCCATAATATTCGTTATAGAGTCGTCATCTAAAAAAAAAGATGTATCTCAGTCACGCTTTGATTGTGACTGTTCATATGAGTACCATGAGGATCTTGAAGTACATGGGTTCATACGGCCCCTAGCCCCGGGTTAAGCGGAATTAGACACAAGTTACGAAACGTAGCGCCATAGATCTTGCACGCTACGTTCGTATTTTGCTATCAGCATGCGATATGTATCGCCAAATTTGAGAAACTTTGAGTGGAGTATCATCGAGTTAATTCTCCACATCTTCTTCCATGAATATTCCGCAAGAGAGGCGTCGTGGAATCGATCTCGGATCGAGTCGTACCTGAGACTGAACTGTTGTTTCCTCGCTTGACGCTCATCATTAAGGGGATATATCAAGGACTGGTTGGCCCGGTGTCCGGATAATGTGACTGGTGAAGTATTATGTCTGACTACGGCATAGGACATCAGAGGGACAGCACTATAAATGCGGCACTGAGATCGCTCATCCGCATGTAGGCGCACTATCTTGATATAACGAAATTGGCGCTGAATCCCATTCACTCACTCACTCCAAGAACACTCTATATTATACATGTAAGTTAACACGAGTAAAACGTCTTGGTTCTTGTACAATATTGGATATTGGCCAACCATTGCAAACAAACCACCCAGGAACTTTCCATGATATTAAGTGTTGCCTTCGAAAAAATCTATCGCCCGAGTTGGTGTGAAAACAGAAACGAAATGATTTTATCTAGGATGAGGAAATTAATCCTAATCGTTTCATACAAGTCTTTTCATACACGCCTGCTCGTCTGACTTCGTATTGATTACAGTTAACTTCTCACTGGCAGATATATTAACTTCGTGAGATAAGAAACGGATGATACCGCGATAACAAGATCAAGGTTGTTGGAGTATATTGAAGATTGCCAGATGACTGTCGTGATATTGTAAAAGGGTATAACTCGCTTGGATGCCTCAATTAACTCGTTTCATGTGTGTTTGTGAGGCCATGAATAAAGTGGTGATTGGACGTTGATTGGTACCAGAAAGACCTTATACCATCCCTGTAATTATATAGGTAATTTCATTCGTAATTTTGCTTTACACAAAAAATTGAATTGCCAATCAAGTGTAAGTGTTTCTATTCGGGACTTTCTATTAGATATCATTCACGGGAGGTTTCTTTGTTGAAGGAGTTGCTTGAATTTCTCATTAATAATATCTATGTGAAATTTGGCAATACAAATATCAACAGCATATAGGTATTCCAATGAGTACTAATTGGACACCCTTTTGGAAAGTAATATACCAGAGGGAACTGCATATGGCGTATGCACATCTCGCCTAGTAGCATTTGCTAGACCCTTTGTTAAATGTGACGATTTTAATCAACGTGACACAACATTATTGCAGAAACTTATAAAACAGGGCTATATCCTCAAGCGCTTCCACTCAATGTTTCTCAAATTTGGCGATATATATCGCATGCTGATAGCAAAATACGAGCGTAGCGTGCAATATCTATGGCGTTACGTTTCATAACTTGTGTCTAATTCCGCTTAACCCGGGGCTAGGGGCCTTACGAACCAATGTATTTCAAGACCCTCATAATGCTCATATGAACAGCCTCAACCAAAGCGTGACTGAAACATCATGATGTCTTGCTAGCGTCATCGAAAACTGTTGACCGCTTCTCTCTTGCAGGAAACTAGCGTAGTTTTATGTATACTATGATTTGTTCGTTTAATTTGGTGCTAATGCTATTATATGAATTAGGTTTTTAGACTATGGACGTGTAGATTCTTTAATGGACGACGGTTGAATGTTGAGGGACGGACTAGACGCCTGTATTCCACAAGTGGAGATCACATGGTATATTCGGGTGAGATCCGGCTGCGTCCATTGTTTCGGCAGTAGAAAAAATAACATTCAAGTCAGTGATATTTTATTAAACGAACTTTTGCCGCTTGTTTCCGGTAACAACCAGTTCTATATTGTGCAATTGTGTCTAAAATTTGAATATTGAAATTTGAAGAGGGAAGAATCAACCGGCTGCTTTTGAGCGCAAAGGGTCAAGAATCGTTGAATTACCAAAACACGGCAATGCATTATTATAGAAGAGCACCTTTTCGATTTAAAAGATTCGAACACTAAGATAAAAATAACACAAAATTGAACATGTTAAACTATATTTGAAAAATAATAAAATAAGACTGAAATTTTGTATCTGTGATAATTAGTTAACCCTACCAGGCCTAGGGGGGGGGGGCACTTTCTGCGCTATCACCGGAAAGACAAAAAAATGGAGAGCTGAAGCTCCTTGACTTTATAGTTTATCATATTGGAGTCATATCTGAGCCTATTTGCATAACCCCCCGTGCAGAGGATCATGGGTAAATTCAGGATGGCGGCAACGTGGGGTACCAGAAAAGTGATGTTTTTGTCCTATTTCTTCAAAATTTCTGCTTTTTCTTGATGAAAAGTGGGCAAAAACTATTTTATTTCACATCACGTTAATATTTACTAATTTATTATACAGTTTTTGCGGAGAAATTGCAGAAATAAAAAATTCGGAAAATCTGACCGAAAAATCGGCCAAAAAATGCCGTTTTTTGAAAATGACGTCAGGCCAGATACGGTTAAAATGTGGTAAATATTTGAATAATTGCATCTTTAATTATGTGAACACAAAGACAAAACTCTCAACACCAATAGCTCGACACAAAGAGTGCCAGCTTGACACAAAGGGTGTCATTCCGACACAGAGGGTGCCCGTTCGAAACACAGGGGGTCAACCAGACACGAAGAGTGACGAGTCATCTAATTGAAAATAACTTTAGATGTGAATAGATCGTAAAAATAAATGAACTGGGAGGAAGTAAACATTACCGACAACAGACAGCAACTCTGTTAGGGCTTTGCCATTATTTTCAGTCATGAACTTTGAAGCGAAACATTTTGTTATTTAATTTAGTAATATTTTGGGAACAGAAATCCAATATTATTGTCCAGGTCATTCGGAGTTTTCTCTTAAGGGACAAACCGTAATACAAATCCTCTGTGTCAACAGCTTCGGGCAGAAATTTAAAACGAAAGGGGAGGGCAAACAATTTCTTCCGTTGACTTCATGAGCAGATGAACCGTTCGGAGTAAGTCCAGACTCAATGACCGCCAGCTTGACATTTCTCTCTGAATTGGGGGCAATTGATTCTCTACCGATTTCTTGTGACACTCAAAGCAGTTAAATGGAAAAGGAGAACCAGATTGCAAGAAAAAAAGTCAACAAAGCTACGATTTAGCTCTTTAGTTTCCCAATAACAGGGAATTCCTTTTTCACAAAGCGGTTATCTGGAACACTGAGTTTTCTTCTAACTCGAGATCAATATAGGACCTTTGGGTTTTCCAGTCTTTCTGGAAATATTAGAGCAACTGTATATCGAGATCTGAGACAAAATAAGCCGCAAGACAATAGCCAAACATCCCCATCATCTTATATGCGGCTATATATTCGAACATTTTCGTTGATATATTCTATATAATCTCATATAAATCTAACTTACTGAGTACCAGTGTTGGATCCTACATTCAGTAGGCCTTTCTCCGCATGACGATATAGGTATCAAAATCAAAGCAAGCAAAAGAGAAAAGATAAAGTTAAAGAAAAGAAAAGTTATCCCTGATATAAGGTTCAACACATGTCTCATAATTTACCGACCAACTTGCCTGTGAACAATCGGAGTAACCATACATGGGTTAGTGATATACACCAACACAGAATAACTGCGTACGGTTTGTTGCACAGCCAAATGCAAACATTTTCTAAATACAGATAGAAGGTAACTGAATTCAGTGATAATCTGATGTTCCAGTAAACTGATAATCGATACATCAATGTCAGGAGCCTTGATGCCTTCTTCAGTTCCACTAGATATAGGGAATATCATTTATGAGATATGCATTTTATATAGATGTTTGAATTTATTAATAATAACACGTAAAATTTGGTACCAATTGTGCATTATTTTGGCAGACCTATATTTGTTAACTTATGTTTGCGACCATATGCAGAAAGTGTTGAAATATTATCATTGCAATGCCCTTCCTCCTCAATGACCAGACGTTATATAAACGATCTGCTCGATATACATGTATATTCACAATCACTGAATTGGAAGGAAGCAACTGATATTCCAAATAGGAATAATATTTAGATATATAAACCGCTATAAATGTGATAAGAGCTTACACTCACGTCGACTCCACGAATACAATTTTGACCTTGCCAAATATATACGGTACCCCTTCCAGGAGAGCAACAAACAGTAAGTTATACTACCAAGCGCTAACGCTCAAAAGTTTCTGAAAATTTGGTGATAAAAATCACAAACTGATAGCACAGTACGATCGTAGTATGCTAGATTCTTTAGTGCTGTGTATCGTAAGGGAGCATATCGAATTATTCTTCATTTATTCTTCGATTGGAAAAAAAGACGAAGAAGAAAACGATAGGTATATAGTCTATCGTTCGTTTATTAACGAATGAGGTAGAAGAAAACGAAGAAAAAGACGAATGATCAGAAAAGGAAAGGTGTTCCAAAGAGTTCGGTCTGGTTTGGTTCGTGGAAAACGATAGAGAAATTAAATTAGCCCCGCCCACCTGATTAATATCCAGGGGAGGTAAAAGAGATAGATTTGAGATAGATTACTAATCGAGTTAGGTGTAGTCCTATATTGAGATGAAGAGAGTTACAGTATCTAATTTCTTTGATACAGTTGCGGATAGTTTATTTATTTCATTTATAAGATCAATTCTTAACTAGTAACATACCTTCCGACATACCATGGTATATGGCCAGTACACGCTTAACATTGCTGAAGAAATGGTATTTTGAGGGTGTCCTGAGCTTGAAAGTGCAGTCATTGTTGGCACCTTTGAAAGGTAAGTTATATCTAAGAAATAACTAGTCATAGAAAACTGAAATTTCGCACATATATATTACAGACCGTTGGTGCAATGTTATGAAAAACTCATCAATATTAACACATTTGTGAACATAGTCAATTTTCGTACACAAGATTATACTTCTGACAGAACATTTTCTCAATCTCCTTTTAAAACTACTAAGAATGTCCTACTTGTCATCATTTTCAAAATATGTAGTTTTATCAAAAGGATCCTCATTAGCTATGGGATATGTGATATGACAAGATAATATGATAAAATCGCATAACTTGATACCTTGGAAATTATTTCGAATACTATATTTTTGAATTATTTCAAGGTATTCACGAGTTTGCAACATTGACACAAAAACAACTCAAAATCTTACTAATTTAGACCCTTAAAGTCCAAAAATCCAATTGTACATTCAGCATTTGCGGCATTGTTATTCAAGACTATGAATTTACTCGATTGTAAAACAGTGAAAACACAAAGCTCGATCTGCTTGAATATTTCTCAAGCTGCCAAATAATTAGTCTTCCTTTCACAATCGACTTGTATGTGATGACGAGTCAGTTTCACTTCAGTTGAGCAACTATAGCTCTTGGATTTAAAAAACAGGGCTATTCCACCAAGCGCCTACACTCAAAGTTTCTCAAATTTGGCGATACATATCGCATGCTGATAGCAAAATACGAACGTAGCGTGCAAGATCTATGGCGCTACGTTTCGTAACTTGTGTCTAATTCGCTTAACCCGGGGCTAGGGGCTGTATGAACCCATGTACTTCAAGATCCTCATGGTACTCATATGAACAGTCACAATCAAAGCGTGACTGAGATACATTTTTTTTTAGATGACGACTCTATAGCGAATATTATGGATTAAGAATACTGATCAGCGATACGGATTTGACATTTTTGGAACATCATGATGTCTTGCCGGCATCATTGAAAACTGTTGACCGCTTCTTGCAGGAAACAAGCCTATGTTTATGTATACTATGATTGTCTTTTTGAATTTGGTGCTAATACTGTTATGTGGAAAATGGAATAGGTCTTTGGATTATGGACGCGGATATTCTCTAATGGACGACGGCTGGATTATGAATGACGGACTAGACGCTTGTAATTTGAAACAATTTGTGCATTGAAACACTTATTACATCAATATGATCATTAGCAAATTCATTCTGTTGCAATGCAGATGTTAACCCTATCTGGTCTGGGCTTTCTGGGACCTGCATGTTCAGGCCTGGGGAGGGGCCATTTCGGCACTCCCCCTAATTAGGTTTCTTATAGAACAAGCCCCTAGGGGTTTTATTCCCCTTATTTTATGTCACTTGGCAAACCGATTTCTTCATTTATTTTAATGCCTCAATATCCAGATTGCCTTTCAAAAATTCAAAAAAAAAACCTCTTAAGCTAGGGAGCTGAAACTTACCACACTTTTCCCTTGGGTCAAGCTCTACCAGAAAATTAAAAAATCCAAGATGGCCGCTTTTTCAAAAACGATATTTTTGGGATAAATTAGTATATATTAATGTGATGAGAAATAAAATAGTTTTGTCCACTTTTCATCGCGTAAAAGCAGAAAAATGACGAAAACATCATTTTTCTGGTACCCCACGTGATCGCCATCTTGAATTTACCCATGATCCTCTACTCTGAGTTATGCAAATAGGCTCAAAATGACCCCAATATGATCAACTGTAAGTCACGGAGTGTCAGCTCTCAATTTGTTGTCGTTCCGGAGATGGCGCAGAAAGTTTGACAGTGAGGGGGGGGGGGGCAAAATGCCTGGTAGAGTTAATAATTGTTCATTGTTATCATTCAGAGTACGGCGTATCACGTTGAGCACACCAGTTCTCGTCAGATCACCGATGTTAAGCAACGCTGAGCTCGGCCAATACTTGGACGGGTAACCGGATGCTGTACTGGCTGGACTGATCAGTGTCCAGGATAATAGGAACTGTGGACGCTCTCGTGAAAATTTTTGAAAACGACGTTAAATCCTACTCACTTACTCAACCTCCCTTGTTATCATTCATGGAGGGAATTTCAGTCCAGATCAACCCATAATTAATGTGGAATAACATATGTAGGTAATATCATGTGAGAATAATTGCGTATATCTTATTATGTTTGTACTTTACTATGCATGTACTTTAGTTAAGACAGATTAATTACTTGCAAAGGTTAAATATATATATATATACTCTTAAAATCTTCACCTGTGTGTAACTCCGCTAAACCCCGTATTAGGGGCCGTGTGAACATAGTGTAATACATCTTAACGGTGTTCACAGAACACGACGTTTATATGAATCGCCACAAGCTTGACTGAGATACAATACTAGCACAATGTCCCTAGCCAATGATTTATCATTTCATTTAAATGGAAACAAGAATACTCGTCAGTGATAGGATCATCATGATATGTTGCCGACATCGTTGAATATTTATTCATTGATGCCTGCTTGGAATGTGGAGCTAATAGTTTCTTGTGAATTAGATATTTTGATTATGGACGCAGAAATGCTTTGAAGAGTGAAGTTACCTTGTGTTTTTCACTGTATTCCCTGTACGAATCTGTATTGTGCGTTAACGTAAGGCACAATCTCCTGGTGTATGTAAACTATTTATACCTTCGTAAACAACCAGCCGACCAGAATTTACACTCAATACAATAGTTACTCGATGTTGTGTGAAAACAAACACAATTAATGCTATTATATTAAATGGCTATTGTCTCGTCATGTTGTTCGTCGACATCATCTCGCTGTCGAATACAAAAGGATTGAAATTTTCTCAACGCTGTTAGAATCTGAAAAATGTCTGGATATGTGCCAGCATTTGATATTTTGCATTTTCCCATTTTTCATGTGAATATCTCAACAGTGAATAGTTCAGATTTACCCACCATATGACGAATGTGTTGTCGTGTGTTGTTTTTTCACTTCCGTTGCATATCTTTCCAAGAAATGACATTCAGGTCGTTCGTCATCCATTCCTATGCACTTTTCTGCCATACTTCCCTATTCGTCCTGTCTTAATGTGTCCATTCGAAAGACGCATTAACAATTTGCCACGCAAAATCTACGATTATATTTGAATATTTTGGTAAATATCAATTCCATGACATCTCAGACAAATTGCGAATAAGCCATTATATTAAACCTTATCGTTTCATGAGACAGTCTAGCTCATCAGATTCTTCATAGTATTGATTACAGGTAACTTTTCACCGGCAGAGATATCAGCTTCGAAAAGTACCGTGGGCTGCTACCACGATAACAAGATGTTGACAATCAAATTAAAGATTGTCAGATGATGGTGGTGATAATACCAGGTCATAAATTGTTTCGATATATTAATTACCTAATTCAGTACATGTTCGTGAGCAGTGAAGCCATGAATAAGTCTTTGATTGGTACAGGCTCGAAATACTACAAATATCCCTATAGTAATTATGGTCAGATAATAATAATAATAATCTCCATGCACGCTCCCGAATATGGAAGATCTCCTGCACTGTAAGCCCCTTAGGATAAGCATCTTATTAAGTGACAAAATAAGTATCTCAAGTTAAATGTCAAAATATCATGCAGAAGCCGTAATATTAATCGTAAATAAAGACCAACACGAAACAGAACCATATGAGGTGATAATGCATGTGCCAATTCAAATTGTATTCCGAGATCACCAATCGATCTGATTCGACAGGTTAACCTGCAATGCTCTATCGAAAATATTAGATGCGATCTTGAAACTGTGCTAAGATCTTTAAGAATGTATTTACACCAATATAAATTATAACCCAGGAGTCCAATTAAACGCAACATAACATGGGTGGCTTAGCTCCATAAAATGAGGTTTGAAAGGCAAACTGTTTGTTGGTCTCTATTTCAATCTTTCTCCGTTTTCGAGCTGAATATACTCGTTTGACGAGTGCTCGAGTAAGGATATGGCATGCCGTATAGTAGTCACAGGCACTGTTACAAATTCGACGAATTCTCCAAAATTGAGATTTGACTATGCCAGGAAAAATGTAATGAGCATGGAACCAAGTATGATGCAGAAGCTTGTGGCTATCAGTGAGTACCGTGTTAACGCAAAACGGCGGACTTTGTATCGGTATCGAGTGGACCTCTTTGAATTCTTTGAATTCTTCTATAATGTCCCTCCAGAAACAAAATATATCATCGTTGTACTGGATCCAAAGCCAGGATTTAAGCGGACAATTAATGGGATTAACCTTTTCTTCCTACTCAGTCATGTAAATGTTAGCATAAGCTGGTGCATACCGTTTACCCATAGCTGTGCCCGTTAGTTGGCGAAATTCGATATTGGGCCACTTAGATATAGGGCATTCATACTTCCACACTAAATCTTTGGGTCAAGCTCTATCAGAAAATGTTATCCGAGATGACCGCTAGGATGACGTCATATTCCAAAACTGCATTTTTTGTTGCTGTCTCGGTCAGATTTTCCGATGTTTTTTTATTCATGCTATTTTTCCCGAAAACAATACATAATAAATTAGGAAATAATTACTCTATGTGAAATAAAATACTTTTTGGCCATTTTGCGAGGAAATCTTAAATATATTGAAGAAAAACAACGAGAATGCAACTATTAAGTTTCACCCCGATAGCAGAACAGTGAGCATGGAGAGCATCCATAAATTACGTATGCTCGAAACCTGGGACTTTTCACACCGCTAACCCTGTATGCTTTTTTACGTGATGGCCCAAAACGCCCTCCCCTCCTGAACGTTCGCAAACTGAGCCAGGATACCAAAGCAGGTCCACGGTATAATGAACTGATCACAAGTACCCCCATTCCTTGTTTCCCGTCGGTACATTCAATTTATAACATTACTGTTATTACCCCTCGGCCAATTTGGCCGTCGGAGATTGTCGTCCTGTACGACTGTCCGTCTGTCTGTCTGTCCGTAACACGCGTTACCATAATATCTCAAGACCTACTCTGTCCAGGCACACCAAACTTGCATCACACATGCATATTGTCGTGACCCAGAGGCCTGTCGAAACTGGACCGGATTGGGCGAAAACTTTGGTGGCAATGTTTAATTTATGAGAAATCATTATTGATATGCATTTCTCATACAAGTCCGCTTTTCATTACAAATCAATCTGGGAAACAGCGTCAATACTCCCTTAACATTTCTAAAATAGTACTTTGCTTGTTTCCTTTAGCTCCAACAACACTGTCAATGAGTAGCATTATATGAGTAGCTGCGAAGCTATAGCGATTTAATTCCTCACAAGAGATTTCTCTGCAAGAATATACTTGAATGAGGCAGGATTTTACATATTTAACCCTAGTTATTCTTTCTCCAACTAATGAAAGCCCACACAATTTATTCCTCTTTAAGTTTAGGAACAGGGGTTTAGTGCAAGAATTTTTTCTAATGTGATGCTAAAAGTCTGATTGTACCATGATGATAGACGTGACGTTCCAATCCGCAGGTGATCGAGAAGAGCCCTGTGACGAGAAAAGTAACTCGTGATCCTGAAAATATATCGTCAAGAATGACTGAGGCGGTGGAATTGTTAATGTTGTCACCCCCATCCAAGGTACTAACGCAAAACATGCACCAGAATAGACATACCTTTTTACACCAGCTGCCTGCACGCCAGTTGTCTTCGTGTTTATGTTGTCAAGCAGTTCTACAATGCCTTCGAAATTGTGTTTCCTGCTCTTGTTAAGATGACCTGTCAGATCCTTTTTCGTGAATTATTAAATCTCCGTCATATCTAGGCATTCATCAAGACATCCCGGTGCAGATGATCTACTGATAGTATTGACTGGCAATGCTAAGCCCGAGAACAATACCCACGGACCAATTGAGAGCAATGTATGGAATCTCGTCAATACCTAGACTGCGCCAAGGCTTCTCATCAATACTGTTATGAAGAATGGTTTATCATGAGACGTCTGGGATTGATTCGGTTTGAAACAGTTTGAGAATAAAGGAAGATATCACAATAGTATCGTAATCAATCATACCAATTACCTAGAACAATAGTTATCGCTGTACAAATTCCTCGTCGCAGATATACGGGGCATGTGCATATGTGTAGGATTGCATTCTTGTGCATGTCTGAACCAATTTGACAGGTAACTATTCCTACCGCGCGTCGCGGCCTCAAATATGAACCCAAGGCTTAACCGACGACGGAAACGCATCGTAGCTAGTTTCTAATTTCAATTTCATTTGTATGAAAGAATACATAGGAGTGATACAGATCTGACAATCGGAACATCATTGGTGTCTTGTCAAAATGATGTGTTTATAGTTTCGTGTGAATAAGGTCTATCGATTATGTACACGGAATTCTGCATAGAATGAATGCCGAATCTCATGCAAGTATACATATTGTGACTGATACCTTCTGGATTGCTCATGACCTACACGTAATCATGATTTCCCAGAAAGGAATGTGATATCATCGTGCCTCGTTCCGGGCCGCCAAACGTATGAGAATAATTTTGGTAATGGAATTAGCATGAAACTAGTAATTACAATGCCATGTATCGCTTTCTTCATTTTTGGGTAGGTATACCAGTTTCACGAGCTTGACTGACAAAACCTCTAAGTTGAACTTTCTGAATAATTACGTAAATTCGCGAATTGATAATGCTTATAATATTTTAGCATTCGCGACTGCTCGGCCTATTCCGTCGAAGTCATAGTATCTCGCGCATTAATGGTGAAAGGATTTTACAGCTCTCAGCTGTAAACCGTGATCTGCCGCTCACATAGTCCTCGCTGTATTTCTCCCTTATCAGGAAACGAAATATATATCCAAATGATATGGATATTCCCTTGATTTTACACGCGAAGGATCCCTTCTAATTTGAGTTTCTCCTGGTTTTTCTTCTCGAGCTGATCTACATGGTAACGGAATTACAAGCGTCTGGTCCGTCATTCATAATTCAGCCGTCGTCCATTAGAGAATATCCGTGTCCATAATCCAAAGGCCTATTCCATATTCCATATAACAGTATTAGCACCAAATTCAAAAAGACAATCATAGTATACATAAACAGGCTTGTTTCCTGCAAGAGAGAAGCGGTCAACAGTTTTCAATGATGCCGGCAAGACATCATGATGTTCCAAAAATATCAAATCCGTGTCGCTGATCAGTATTCTTAGTCCAAAATATTCGTTGTAAAGTCGTCATCTAAAGAATGATGTATCTCAGTCACGCTTTGATTGTGACTGTTCATATGAGTACCATGAGAATCTTGAAGTGCATGGGTTCATACGGCCCCTAGCCCCGGGTTAAGCGGAATTAGACACAAGTTACGAAACGTAACGCCATAGATCTTGCACGCTACGCTCGTATTTTTCTATCAGTATGCGATATGTATCGCCAAATTTGAGAATCTTTGAGTGGAGGCGCTTGGTGGTGTAGCCCTGTTTTATGAATTTCTCCAACAATATTTTGTGACGTTGATTAAAATCGTCACATTTAACACAGGATCTAGCAAACTAGGCTACTGGGCGTGATATGTATACGCCATATGCAGTTCCCACTGGAATATTACTGTCCAGAAAGGGATAGTTTACGATGCCGAAATTGTAATCATCTCTTTTGTCATACAGTCGACGAGAGAGAAGGCCCGCTTCATTTTTATAGAGATATAGGTCTAAATATGATGTGCCTGTAGGGTTATCTGTAGTTTCCTTCAAATCCAGTGAAGGTGGATATATATCCTTCACTGTGTCATTTATATAGCGATTATCCACAGCGAAAAGATCGTCTATATAGCGTTTGGTGAATGAGAAGGAACGGGCTTTGAATGGATCGGTTTTGAAAGCTCCTGCATATAGTCATATTCATAAGAGAACAGATATAGGTCAGCCAACTGGGGCGCACAATTAGTACCCATTGGAATACCTATATGCTGCTGATATATTGTGTTGCCAAATTTCACATAGATATTATTAATGAGAAATTCAAGCAACTCTATAAACAAAGAAACATCCCATGAATGATATCTCTTGTATGTAGTAGAGCTAAAGAATGCTTTATGGCATCCGACAATAATATATCTACGATCAGTTTTCTTGAACACAGATACTATTAATGAACTTAGACGGTCAATAAGGTCCTGATGAGGGATTGTAGTATAGAGAGTCGAGAAATCCCATGTGGATACATGTCTATACGGTATGTGACCTTTAGAATCAAGTTCTTCCGTAAGACATTTTGAGTTTTTCGATATCCACATACATTCAACGCCAGAGTTTTTAGAAATAGTGGCGCAATACCTTTCCCAAAATGTGTTTACCTCCTGAAGGGCCCTCGTCAACAGGGTTGAAAGAAGCTTGGTGGTGCAACTTCTAGAACCAGCTATGAATCTAGCTTTGTATGGTGATTTATGCATTTTGGGGGTCCAGTATACGTTTGGTATATCATTATGTTTGGTTGGAATACAAATACCTCTTTCCTTGAGAAACGTTTTGTGATTGTTAAATAAATCTTCCACAGTAACTGCAGTTTGAGAATAAGTAGACGTATTTGATGACGATATGTTTACACTCAATTCTTCAACCAGCACCTGGTAATAGTAATATTTACATATGAATATTATATTCTTTGGAGCCTTGTCTGCTGGGACTATGACGAATTTACTCTGGAGATTTGCTACAACTTCTTGCGAATTGGGGCTTCTCGGTACTTGTTTTGCTTGGGGAAAGGTACTTCTGTCAATATGGCGGGTTGTTTCAACGACCTTGCTCTTGATGAGGTCCAGCCAATCAGCGAGTACTGTAGGTTCAACTTTTTCTCGCTTAGACCAATCAATAACGTACTGTTCCAAAGAAGACAGGACTATCTTCTGGTCGGCCTTCAGATTTATATTTCTCGGCTCTCTATATTTGGTCATACAGCTGACATGCGCCTTTCGGAGTTTCGGTGTGATACTGTGCTTCCAACATGGATGCCAATATGGATTCCTAGCAGTGCGCCACGAGGCACTATATTATCCGAGACCGTGTCGAGTGAATATTTTAGTGTTGTTGATGAAAGTATCGTTTGGATGAAATCAACTATTGCATTTAATATTAGAGACCTCAGATAGTCTAGTAGCCAATTATCAATAGAGGCTTAAAATCGGTTTTTACTGCACCCCCCTGTGAGTAAAGGTTTGGCATTTTTTTTTGAGAGATATACCTTTCTAGTACCAGGAAAACCATGTTTGCCATTTTGTATCACGGTCAGAGCTGCGATTTCGGGCTTTGAAGAGGTGGCCCTGGAAAAAACTTAGTGAATTAAAAGAATGAGGTAGGCGTACTAAAATTTCCATAACTTTGTCAATTTTTAGTCAATATGCTATATTTTATCATACATGTAATCCACAGTAACCAGACATCCTACATAATACAGGAAAAAATCATTGGCGAATAAACGACGGCATTGCTGAGGGGCCGCATCCAAATATCGGATAAATTCATTATTTTTCTCATATAATGAAATAAAAAGTATTTTTGTAGTGAACGCGCCTGGATAGTTTCAAGCCAAATTGACTTATAATAGTGTGACGGGGTATGGAGAGCTATGCCTGAAATTTTCAGCCATGTCGGACATCTCAGCAACACCACTGACAGGGACCGCGGAGCTGTAGCCCCCCCCCCCAATTTTTCAGGCGTCTATTATTTTTTAAATTATTTTGCAAACGTAAAGATCAACAACCATCCAACTGGTAAACAACTCGTCTGTTTACTGCATAACTAAATGAACAGTTTCCCGATTAAAATACCCGGGGGTAAATCAGTGCATGATCAGATATTCATTATGTAAAGTTGATCTCAGCGCTGTCAAGGGCAAATAATCTGAAGAAGAAAAAATGAAAAATGGCGCTGTTGTTTGTGGCCACAGGTGAATATATAGATCGTCATGGCATGGATACACCTTGGGGACTGGCTCCTTTTTAGCAAATGTTCGTGAGTTAATCGTGTATGGCCGATTCTACATCGCCTGATCATGGTTTGGTCGAAGCGTTTCTGGCTGTTTTGATGAGTATAGCCTACAGGTTTTTTTTGAACTCCTGAAGTTTGTTATTATTCAGAGCATCCCATAAAGATTGAAACAGCCGCCTCACATAAGTACAGATAGAGGGTCTGAAATCGCTATATGGGATTCCAACAGGACCAACCTCATCATCTAGGGCTGCCATAGCCACCCTATCAGCCTCAGTATTACCTATGATGCCAACGTGACTAGGCAACCAACACAACCAATATCAATCTGTTGATCAAATCTACAGTCATGTAGTTGTAGAATACCCAAGATAGTGGGATGAGTCGAAGTTCCACTTTTAATCGCTTGGAGGCATGACAGTGAATCTGATATATTTTTTCCTTTTACTGGACCCAATACCTTCTAAAGCCAACAATATGGCTTTTGCTTCTGCAGTGAATATCGAACTTTCACCTGATAGTCGACAGGTTTTAGTTTTGGAACTAAAGATAGTAGCACATGCCACTCTCTCACCATCTTTAGAACCATCTGTATAAATAGCCTTATGCGATCTGTATTTTTCTCTCAGTAGACCAAATTCCTGTGTATACAAGAGCTGAATCGTGTCTGCCTTTTTATATTTCGTTAGAGAAATATCTACTTCTGGTTGAGCTAACTGCCATGATGGAATTGGTAAGAGCTTGTTAGGTAAAATTTGACTAAGCTAAAAGGAGTACTTACCTTATTTTTGAGTGTGAGTATATTTATCAACAATCGTATTTCAAACCTTATTATATATAATTTATGTTGATAGAATGCGAAATAAAAGAAATGTTGAATATTTTGTTGCTCACCACGGCGTGCGCTGAGGCCGCCATTGCACCACTGCGTGACGTTTTTAGATGAGCGGAAGCGAGTGTATACTCATCTAAAATCGTCACAACGTCGTGGAGATTTAAGGTTGATCGTGTTGATAATGCCGATAATTCGCACGAGAAGGAACCCAGTAAATCCACTGACGTTCTAGTTGATTTTAGTAGCTCACGTGTGATCATGAAAATGTTTACAAACACAGAAGCATCGTGGTTTAACTCAAATCAATGCACAATTGCAGAGGACGCTCTTTAGTTCAAATCAACTTCAGATTTTGTCCAAAGTGAATCGGGCAAGTCTCAGTTGAAAATCTTGGAAAAGAAATTGTTTAGTTGGCGCAGAAAATCTAAACCCCTTTCCTCTTAGGAATTACCCTAGTGGGATTTTCTGCGCCAGTTTTTTCCTCGAATTAAAACTCACAGCCAGAGTAATTCAAATGTCGGGGAACGTCCCTGGATCAAGAGTTAGCCGTGACCTTGTCCTGAATACTGACGTCATCAGTCACGTCATCCCTTAGGCAACATGGCGGCGCCCACATCGACCTCAAAGCGGAAACATGGCTTCACAAATTGTAATATAAACAGTAGGTTATCGCCCTCAACGACAGTAAAATAATTGGTTATATTTCTTTAAGAACCTTTGTGATAGGAACTTATATAAAATAAAGTAAGTATTCCTTTAATACCGGCTGCTACAATGTGTGATTTCATAAGAATTCCAAGAGGTGGAATAATGGAGGGTTTCTGCAAATAGAGATCCGCGAACTGAGGTTTGAAAACACAGTTATATGCAGGATTCGAGTGATTTGATCGCAATTTTGTGATATATTGCAATGGTAGTTTAATTCTTCGAAGTTCTAGAGGAAATTCATCTGCTTCGACATACAAGCTTTCTTTAGGGGATGATCTGAAGCTCCAAGGCAACGTCTTAATCCTTGATGGAGAATAGGATCTAGCTTTGCTAAGTTTGACTTGCTTGCACCATTGTAAACAATATAGCCATAATCAAGTTTGGAACAAACAAATGATCGATATAAATGGAGAAGAGTTTGCTGATCTCTCCACTTATAGCTGGCAACTACTTTCAACAAATCTAGAGCTTTCGTGCATTTGGCTTTCAAGCAATTTATATGTGATTTGAATATCAGTCGTTGGTCAAACAATAAGCCTACGAATTTGACCTCTTTTACCACTTTGACCGCTCTTTCACCAGCTGATGATCTTGATACTAAACAGAGTAGTAGACAAAATACTGCCCTGTGGGACATCTTGATCTTGGTCGAAATGATCAGACATGGTTGTACCCAACCGAACTTGAAATTGTCTATCATTCAAAAAATTGGATATGAAAATGGGTAAACGGCCCTTTAATCCAATAGTGTGAAGGTCTTTTAGAATCCCGTATTTCCATATAGTATCATAGGTTTTTTTCTAAATCAAAAAAGATGGAAACTACATGTTCATTCTTGGCGAAAGCATTCTTGACATAGGATTCTAATCTGACTAAATGGTCAATGGTATGGTCAATGGTACTTCTATTTGTACGGAAACCAGCTTGAATATCAGTAAGTTTCTTTTCAGTTTCTAGGTACCAAACAAGGCGATCATTTATTATGCGTTCCATTGTTTTACAAACACAGCTAGTCAGTGGAATCGGACGATAATTACCAGGGTCTGTATGGTTACGGCCAGGCTTTGATACTGGTATAACGATGGCATTATGCCATGACGTTAGAAAGTCTTCTCTTGACCAAAGTCGGCCAGGCTTTGATACTGGTATAACGATGGCATTATGCCCTGACGGTGGAAAGTCTTCTCTTGACCAAAGTCTGTTGAATATGCGTAATAGAATTCCTAGAGAAGATTCGGGTAGATTTTTCAAAAGTTGATAATGGATATTATCAGGGCCTACAGCAGAACCGTTAGCTTTCGAGAGTGAAGCATGAAGTTTCTCAATTGTAAACATATCGTTATAGCCTTCATGGTTACCGGAGGGGAATATACTCTTTTCAGGAAACTTTGAAATTTAGGTACATAATTATCTGACGAAGAGTTTTTGGCAATTGTTTCGCTTAGATTATTTGCAATCTCTACACCTGATATCCATCGTTGAGATGATGAACACTAGACTTGGAGCTTTTGCCTTTTATTCTTTGGATCATATTCCAAACTTTTGTTATAGGAGTATGTGTATTGATCTTAGAAACATAATTTTCCCAAGAATCACGTTCTGTTTCATGGCCCTACGATGGGTGTTGATTGAATATATCCTCGTGTTAAGCATTATGTGTGCTATCAGTATCAGGCTCTGAAATAAACCACTAAGGACATTTGATCATCGTTGGTTCATCAGCTTTGTAAATATTTTAAATTTTTTGTTTTTTTTTTATGTTAACGACTCGTGAAATTCTAAGTTTAATTTCATTGTACGTTATGTTTGTCTTAACACAAACTGACTTATTTAACTAAAGAAATTTGCCGATTTATCTATAAGTTTGTGTAAAGCGTAATTAATTGGTATAATTTGGTAAGATTATGTGCAGTTTTATTTTCTGTAGAACTGCATTGTGATTTTTAGAAATGATCTCTTAATTATTAGCATGGTGTTAGCTTAATTTATCCCTATTTGCCCTGTATGTTGGGTTCCAAACACATAGTAATTATTGGAATTATAAGTTTAATTGTTCCTTTGAAATGACTGAAATGTGACAAAATCGTTTTAATTAGATTTGTATGCCATTAGGATTGTAATTTGTTGATATTTTGGGTATGAGGCCATATAAGATCATACAGGTGCACGTTACAAATTTAACAGAAATTTCTTCATTTGCACACACCTATGTTTATAGTGTGACTTTTTAGAAAAGTTATCATTCTAGAATGTTGGATTGTTCCCCCGTAGCTCTCCGTATCCAGTTGAATTGATCTGCATATATTCTGCAGATATACGTGACATCTATACCCTGTAAACAAAAAATTGGAATTAATTTTAAGCTAAATATAACGTATTTTATTGAAATTTGGAAACGACCCCCTGCAAAAGCATAACAATTTGCTTAAATGATCATTTTTATAAATAAGCTTGATCTCTGTTTAATTGTGCTTAAATCTACACTACGGGAAAGCAAATCGACCTACAATCAACAATTCTAGAGAAGTTTCGGTACACCTACCCCCTCTCCATAAATCGTGACATTTTCTTCAGAGGCACCTTTTTAAACGCCTATATCTCAGCTCTGACCGTGAAACAAGATGGCAAACATGGTTTTTTCCTGGTACTAGAAGGGCAATTCTTTCATAAAAACATACCAAACCTTTACTCACAGGGGGGTGCAGCAAAAATCTTATTTTGACATTTGGCTACTAGACTAAGAGCCATGGCATCATGGCGAATGTCAATGTTGCCGGTATAAAGTGTATCTTGATATATCTATGATACCCCTACCATCATCGTTACCGAGATAATCAAAGTAGTCCAAATGATTGGTCTTATCTAGAATATCACTGATATATAATTACTGTTTCCCTCGGCTGATCGACCGTAAGTGGCAATAGCCAAGCAAACTCACCATTTGATTCTCCCTGACGAGTGAGTAAATAGTTATACCTCGCTTCCGACTGGTAGCTACAGTGATCAATACAGCAAACAGCTGTTCTAGATTTGCCTAATTATCACATAGGCAAGTTAACCAGCTCGTTTCCGGTAATGGTTTGAGATAGTCATGTTATCTCGAGCACGCTTGAGTTGCCAAGTCCATAGGCGAATAATGGAAATACGTGTAAGAAATGTCATCCTTTCCAGCGCAAATGATGTTCGTCTGATATGACTAAATTCGGTTTGCGGAAACGCAAAATTATGTTTCCAAGAAAATCATAGTGTATAATAACAATAATATCCATTTATTTACGTACTAGCATCAACACGGATCATGGACAGTGTATCAAGTCAATTAGTTATAACGGCAGTGGCGTGTTTTTACAGTTAAAATATATTCAAGTGTTAGATAGGTGGCAATTTGTTTCCGGACTCATTTTCTTGGGTGTAGATCTATAATTAACATCTCGAGAATATGGAGGTATAATCATGATCAGCTTCAATAGAGAACATTATAATACATGTAGATCATATCTGACATCCATGGAACAATCGTGATCTAATCATCATATCTGACATCCATGGAACAATCGTGATCTAATCATCATATCTGACATCCATGGAACAATCGTGATCTAATCATCATATCTGACATTCATGGAACAATCGTGATCTAATCATCATATCTGACATCCATGGAACAATCGTGATCTAATCATCATATCTGACATCCATGGAACAATCGTGATCTAATCATCATATCTGACATTCATGGAACAATCGTGATCTAATCATCATATCTGACATCCATGGAACAATCGTGATCTAATCATCATATCTGACACCCATGGAACAATCGTGATCTAATCATCATATCTGACATCCATGGAACAATCGTGATCTAATCATCATATCTGACATCCATGGAACAATCATGATCTAATCATCATATCTGACATCCATGGAACAATCGTGATCTAATCATCATATCTGACATCCATGGAACAATCGTGATCTAATCATCATATCTGACATCCATGGAACAATCGTGATCTAATAATCATATCTGACATCCATGGAACAATCGTGATCTAATCATCATATCTGACATCCATGGAACAATCGTGATCTAATCATCATATCTGACATTCATGGAACAATCGTGATCTAATCATCATACTGACATCCATGGAACAATCGTGATCTAATCATCATATCTGACATCCATGGAACAATCGTGATCTAATCATCATATCTGACATCCATGGAACAATCGTGATCTAATCATCATATCTGACATTCATGGAACAATCGTGATCTAATCATCATATCTGACATCCATGGAACAATCGTGATCTAATCATCATATCTGACATCCATGGAACAATCGTGACTAATCATCATATCTGACATCCATGGAACAATCGTGATCTAATCATCATATCGGACATCCATGGAACAATCGTGATCTAATCATCATATCTGACATCCATGGAACAATCGTGATCTAATCATCATACCTGACATCCATGGAATAATCGTTATCTAATCATCATATCTGACATCCATGGAACAATCGTGATCTAATCATCATATCTGACATTCATGGAACAATCGTGATCTAATCATCATACCTGACATCCATGGAACAATCGTGATCTAATCATTATATCTGACATCCATGGAACAATCGTGATCTAATCATCATATCTGACATCCATGGAACAATCGTGATCTAATCATCATATCTGACATCCATGGAACAATCGTGATCTAATCATCATATCTGACATCCATGGAACAATCGTGATCTAATCATATCTGACATCCATGGAACAATCGTGATCTAACCATCATATCTGACATCCATGGAACAATCGTGATCTAATCATCATATGTGACATTCATGGAACAATCGTGATCTAATCATCATATCTGACATCCATGGAACAATCGTGATCTAATCATCATATCTGACATCCATGGAACAATCGTGATCTAATCATATCTGACATCCATGGAACAATCGTGATCTAACCATCATATCTGACATCCATGGAACAATCGTGATCTAATCATCATATCTGACATTCATGGAACAATCGTGATCTAATCATCATATCTGACATCCATGGAACAATCGTGATCTAATCATCATATCTGACATCCATGGAACAATCGTGATCTAATCATCATATCTGACATCCATGGAACAATCGTGATCTAATCATCATATCTGACATCCATGGAACAATCGTGATCTAATCATCATATCTGACCTTCATGGAACAATCGTGATCTAATCATCATATCTGACATTCATGGAACAATCGTGATCTAATCATCATATCTGACATCCATGGAACAATCGTGATCTAATCATCATACCTGGCATCCATGGAACAATCGTGATCTAATCATCATATCTGACATCCATGGAACAATCGTGATCTAATCATCATATCGGACATCCATGGAACAATCGTGATCTAATCATCATATCGGACATCCATGGAACAATCGTGATCTAATCATCATATCGGACATCCATGGAACAATCGTGATCTAATCATCATATCGGACATCCATGGAACAATCGTGACTAATCATCATATCGGACATCCATGGAACAATCTTGATCTAATCATATATCTGACATCCATGGAGCAACGTGATCTAATCATCATATCGACATCATGGAACAATCGTGACTCCAATATCATATCTGACATCCATGGATCGTGATCTAATTGTCATATTGACATTCGTGGAACAATCGTGATCTAATCACCATATCTGACATCCATGGAACAATCGTGATCTAATCATCATATCGGACATCCATGGAACAATCGTGATCGCTTTGCCAGATTACGCCGTTTTATGTACTTGAGTGGAACAGCCCTTCAACGAGAAAAAATGATGCCTGATTTTTTTTTTGGCCTAGATCTCTTTCCGTGGAATTGTATGTTTCTGCAATCTTAGTATCTCAAGAAACTGGATATAATTTGGAAAAAATCGTGATCTAATCATATCTGACATCCATGGAACAATCGTGATCTAACCATCATATGTGACATCCATGGAACAATCGTGATCTAATCATCATATGTGACATTCATGGAACAATCGTGATCTAATCATCATATCTGACATCCATGGAACAATCGTGATCTAATCATCATATCTGACATCCATGGAACAATCGTGATCTAATAATCATATCTGACATCCATGGAACAATCGTGATCTAATCATCATATCTGACATCCATGGAACAATCGTGATCTAATCATCATACCTGACATCCATGGAACAATCGTTATCTAATCATCATATCTGACATCCATGGAACAATCGTGATCTAATCATCATATCGGACATCCATGGAACAATCTTGATCTAATCATCATATCTGACATCCATGGAGCAATCGTGATCTAATCATCATATCGGACATCGATGGAACAATCGTGATCTAATCATCATATCTGACATCCATGGAACAATCGTGATCTAATTGTCATATTTGACATTCGTGGAACAATCGTGATCTAATCACCATATCTGACATCCATGGAACAATCGTGATCTAATCATCATATCGGACATCCATGGAACAATCGTGATCGCTTTGCCAGATTACGCCGTTTTATGTACTTGAGTGGAACAGCCCTTCAACGAGAAAAAATGATGCCTCATTTTTTTTTTGCCTAGATCTCTTTCCGTGGAATTGTATGTTTCTGCAATCTTAGTATCTCAAGAAACTGGATATAATTTGGAAAAAATAAGAGAGCTATTTCTTCGACCTAGTTCATAACAGGCATGCCAAATTTCAAATTCTTGTGATGAATAGTTCGCCAGAAATGAACGGTTTTCTTTATGAAAGTGGAGAAATCAAGTAACCATGATGATAGTCAAAATACCGCAAAACTGGTCAAACTACCAAACCGTATGACCACCAGTCGACAGCTAGTGCACCTATGTTCAACTCTCCCAGACGTGACGTCGTTCCAATCTGCAGGTGAGCGAGAACAGCCCTGTGACGAAAAAACTAACTCGTGATCCTGAACAGAAATCGTCAAGAATGACTGGGGCGGTGGAATTGTTAATGCTGCCACAACCATCCATTGTACTGACGCAAAAAAATGCGCCACAATAAATGGGTTAAAGCGATAAACAGATAAGAGGATATTAAAAAGGACTAATGTCCAGCCAATGAGTCAAACATGTTGCCACACATGATGAGATTTTAAAGGCTAAATTTTCACATAAGAAAAGATGTATTCACTAAAATCATCTCAATCAGAGAACGAATCGATATACTACTGTAATAGTCAAGGTAAATTTGGATCCTCAGATGGGATAAGTCCTTACTGGTGCATGGCCCGTTAGTGTTCGTTTGCTTTGCGGTTTGAGGCGATAACTAAACGAAAAGAAAGTTTAACTGCTTTGAACTATTAACCTAAACGCAAACTAAACGATCACCAAAACTATTAACAAACTAACGACCCGGAAACCGATATCTAAACGTAAACAAATCTCAAGGACCAATACAAGCATATTTATACAATATATACATATATATATACATATATATACATAGTTTATACAAGCATTGTATAAATGAATGTCCTGTGTATAATAGCATTTTCATTACGACTGGCTAGGCGATATACTAAAATTAATCACAACTAAATTTATCTCGTCTCTCCAACTCCAGCTTCTGTCTTAAAGAGATTCTTTAATGAACGGCGGCTGGATAATGAATGATTTACCAGACGCTTGTAATTTCAAATAATTAGTGAAAAATACATTAATTGATGGAGGTACCGGCATATGAAAGATATATTGCACTTAAGTACCCCGAAAAAAGTTCTAATGCATTACGGCAGGTCGAAATTCAACCAAGATTACAGATCACCAGAAGAAGTGACAAACCAGGTTCATCTCATCCCATGTATTCACTCCAATAATCTCAAGTCAAACAGAACTTCACAATACATTGTGCAGTCGTCATTACGCTGACAGTGCTACAAGTATGCCAGGTCAGGAAGGACATCATGGGACGGACTCGGTCTCTTCGTTTTCCCATTGCTTAAGAGGAATAAATTGCACAGAAGCTCTATGCTTAATTTTATTGTTTACCACCGACAAACACTTGTACTCTTCTCCCATCGTACTAAAGAGGTCGCTGTAGAATATCCCCGAATTTACACGAAGAGTCGGGACAAACACATTCAGTTGCCGATTATGAGTCCAGCGTGCGAAAGCCCCAGTACCAGCTCACTTTCCCAGATCGAAGATAGATTTCCGTCTCAGATAGCAGAACAATACTGAGGTTGTTAGCTGTATGAACCTGTTCCCTGCGGAAATGAAAACTGAAAGTACCACAGTAACATCTCTCTTGGATTGAGTGTTTCTTCTGACTAGCTTGTAAGCTGACGACCTTCCCCAGATTGTGATGTTACCGTTCCTCAGTCTGTGCTATGTGCTTAACATGCATACTTTGAAAGTCGAGCCAACTATCGATATAATATAGATAAAACATACTACAGAAGAAAGTCTAAGTGTCTTGTTAACAGATCGAAAATTTTGACATGCAAACGATTCACGATGGAGAACGAGAGGAAATTGTTTTTATGTCGAAGTATCAAACACACAGCGGATAATCATAAAATTTCCGTGGACGATTGGGATTTCATTCTCATTGATAGATATACGTTAACCTCCAAGGTGATGTTGCAGGTGTTCCATGTACTGGATTACTTGTTAAACGACAAAACTGTTCGTAACGAAGTAGTATCACTCACGTATATAATCTCGCGTAAATCATAAATGGAATATTAGGACTCTTCAGTATGATTATGACTGACAATAAAGCAATTATTTGTCGAGTTTGCGCTCTAAAGAGAGCAGCAGAGTATTACATGTAGTATCATCTAATATTTAGCAAAGCAATTGGCTCGCTGAAGGTCTAATTTAGAAAACCTACCTTACAGCTGAGGTTTGTGCCACTGTAGCGATAGATTTACATCGTGGTCATCTTCAATACATTGTGCATAGGTGAATGTTCCTGAAGTCCGCGTTGTAACGTTCTGCACAATTGGCGAACTGAGCGAGGACCTGCAACACCGAGTGGCCTATATCAGAGGAGCGTAACACTAACTATGATCTCCAACTGACTAAAAGGAAGAAGACTAAATAGTAAAGCCGCCGCTCCCATAGTAAGAATTATATGGATAATTTAATCTTGAAGGCCGTAATCCAATGGCTCAAGCTTACTATTATTGCTGCACGTATAAGGCCTCTGTGCGACTGAATTGTCAACACGGCGCACTGTTACCAACATAAGAAGCCGTCTTCTCTCCCTACCATACTAATATGCTCAAGCTTTCTATCAGTGGTATGTGGTGATAGCTGAGGATCAATGAGTTACATCCTAGCTCTAGGAAACAAATTAGACTGTTAGTTGTTCACAGACAACTAGACTGATTCTGTTTTAGTAGTACTATTAAATCTCAACAGCACTAAAAACAATAAGGACTGCTTACAGCTTGCCTGGCAATTAATTTGATTTGATGATCGTGGTAATTGATTCAGATTAATGGCCCACGACTCTTTTGCAAATGTTGGACGTGGATATTTCCATATACCCTATTTCTTCTAATTATTCTGACGGCAAAACTTCACTTCAGGCTACTGTGGAGAGAAATTCTGCAAACATTCTGCAAATTTCACTAGCTATCTTTTCAGTTCTTGGGATAAATAACATATTCATGTCACAGAATTTAGCCTCAGTTGACATAAAGATGGATTTTTTCTGTTTTTAATTCTAAAAATGCTGTTAGAAAAATTAGAAGAAATAGGATAGCAGGACCGGAGTACTCGGTTTCCGCCTAAGAAACATCCTCTTGCAACGCTGCAGGTAACATAGTACTGATACAGCTCGGCGTTGTTCAGGTTTCGCCCCAGTTGTATGATAATTCTTGCTTTTCAGTGACCTAATCTGAACAGACAACATGAATTTCATTGAATTTAGTATTATGAACAGTTTGAAAAACCTATATCAATGCTGTTCCCGTTGAAGCAAATTCGATCGTATAGTAACGAGAACAGTTTCATTTTATTGTCATTTCTTTGATTCCGTCGTCAATAAAAATTACGACGGAGCTGACAAAGAAATCTCGGTTATGTGAAGATAACCTTTTGAAAATTTATTACAGTAACACAGCTTCAAATTTTGATGTTAAATGTAAACTTATCGACTGAAAATGTAACCTTAACACACAAAAAAAGAGCCAACTTCCAAACTGTTACCGAACGATAGATACTCCTCCCATCATAGCTATTTGCAGATTTGATCTCACCAAATATCCAGAAGAAATACGAGACTTCTAACCACTCGGACTCTCACAAATGAGGGAAGATCGAAGATCGCAGTCTAGATTGATTTCGAATAATTCGAAATTATGGGATTCTTGTACTCGAACATTATGTCCTGTGCCAATTCTTTTATGTTCCAACTGAATTTCCCAGTTGTTCCGTTAAGTCACAGTCCACTTCAATCACAGATCACTTTTGAATGGTCCTGTCTCGTCCGATTATACCTCTTGGCACATATTATGCGGACATTTGATCAGGTACATGTTACTCGAGGCTTCAATTGAGTTCCCAATAGAATGCCCAGCATAAAGCGGCAGACACTCAGCCGTTTTTCGTTTGGTTTGCGGTTTAAAACGATAACTAAACGAAACGAAAATCTAACTGCTTTGAAAGGTTAACCGAAACGAAGCGCAAAGTAAAGGATAACCAAAACGATTAGCACGCCGACTAACGAATCGGGAACCGAAACGGTAAACCTAGCGATAACTAAAGGAAACGACTAGTGCACCAAACGATAAAATGAACCAAAACCGAACCGATAACCACAGACTAAACGGAGCTGACAACGGAGCCGATAACAAACGGAGCTGACAACGGAGCTGATAACAAACGGAGCTGACAACAAATTTCACAGTGATTGTATAGAGGTATGTCTTCTGTAGTTGCACTTTAATTATGACTGTATAGGCGATGTATTATTAATAACGGTAACCATTTGTATCTTGTATCCACAGCTCCTGTTTCTGCCTCTGGAATAATTAGTAAAAAGGATATTTATGGTAAATGATGGAGGTACCTGCATATGAAAAATGTATTGCAGTTAAGTGATTCGAAAAATTCCTAATACATTACGGCCTATCAGGTCGGTTCGAAATTCAACCAAGTTTAATGATCACGTACCAGAAGAAGTGGCATCACTTCACCAGTGTATTCACTTCAATAATCTCAAGCCAAACATAACTTCCCAATATATTGTGCAGGCGTCTATACGCTAACATTGCTGCAAGTATGCCAGGTCAGGAAGGATATCAGGGGACGGAATCGGTCTCTTCGTTTTCCCATTGCTTGAGAGGAATAAATTGCACAGAAGCTCTATGTTTACGACCGGCAAACACTTGTACTCTTCTCCCATGGTATTAAAGAGGTCGCTGTAGAATATCCCCGAAGTTACATGATAGGAGTCGGTACAAACACATTTAGTTGGCGATTATGAGTCCAGCGTGCGAAAGCTCCAGTACTAGCTCTCTGTTCCCGATCGAAGATTGATTTCCGTCTCCGATATCAGAACAATACCGAGATTGTTAGCTGTATGGACCTGTTCTCTGCGGAAATGAAAACTTCAAGTACCAGTGACATGTACGAAACATCTCTACTGGATTGAGTATTTCTTTTGAATAGCTTTTAAGCTGACCGACTTCGCCAGATTATAATGTTACCGTTCAACTGTCGGTGCGATGTGCTTAACATACATATTCGAGCTAACTATCGATAATGTATAAGCTAAGGCGTTAAATAGAAAAATATGTAAGCAGGTGATTATTAGGTGATGCTGCAGGTGTTCAATGTGTTCGATCACTTGTAAAATGAGAACACTTTTCGTATAAATGACGCATTTAATCTGTCATCAGTCATAAATAGAATATCAAGTCTCTTCACTATGGTTATGGCTGCCTTGCAGCATGGCAATTATCTGTCGATTTTTCGCTATAAAGAGAGCAGTAGAGTATCAATAGCATCTAATATTCATCTAAGCAAATTGGTTGGTTGAAGGTCTAATTTAAAATAACCTACCTTACAGCTGAGGTTGGTTTCACTGTAGCAATAGATCAACAACGTGGTCATCTTGAATACATTGTGCATTGGTGAATTTTACTGAAGCCCGCCTTGTAACGTTCAGCACAACTCTTGCATCACCGAGTGGTATATATCAGGGACCTGCAGCACCGAGTGGTATATATCAGGGACCGTACCACCAAAGATGGTCAGCTTCAATGGATTGTCAAGAAGAATACTAACAAGTAAAGCAACCTGATAATAAGATTCCATACTAAGCAATAAATTAATCTTGAAGGAAGTCAGTACTTCGACGGCTCGAGCGTATGGTACTATCATGGCTACATGTATATGACCTCTGTACCAACCTAAACAGACGTCTTCGATCGCTACCATAATACTACAGCAAATACGTTCATGCTTTCTATCAGTGGTATATGGTGGATGAATGAGTTACATCTTAGCGCTCGGGAACAACTTATAATGTCAGTTGTCGGTGGATAATTAGATTATTATTCGGATTTTGAGGTACTATTAAATTTTAACAGCATTAAAAACTAAAAAGACTGCTTACAGCTTGCCTAACACTTAATTTAAGTGGATGATCGTGGTAATTCGATTCAGATCAATCGACCACGATTCTTTTGTAAACGTTGGACGTGGATATTTTTATAAAGCTGGACCGGTGTACAAAGAGTATTCGGTGTCCCTCTAAGAAACATTCTCCTGAAACGTTGCAGATATCATAGTACTGAGAAAGTTTGCCGCTCTTTAGGTTATGTCCCAGTTTCCTGCATTTCAGTGACCTAATGTGAACAGACAACATGAATACGTTAGATTTTCTTTAAATTCAGTATCGTGGACATTTTGTAAAGCCTATATTAATCTGCTCCCGTTGAATTAAACTCGTACGATACCTCGGATAGTAATAAGAACCGCTTCATTTTATTGTTGTGTTTTCATTCGTCAATAAAGATTATGACAGAATTAACAAAGACACATGTTAAATGTAGATTTACCGACCGTCGCTTTCTCCAATTGTTACTCCAACGCAGTTTACCAAATAAACGGATCAACATCCAAACTGCTATGATGGAACTGGGCAAGAAGATATTCATTAAATCAAAGCAATATGCAATTGGCCGTCAGTGAATTTCGAAAAAACACGGATAACGATGTAAGTGCTAATACATATGCAATGACAGCACATGATTAATAATGAGTTTTACTGAAGGCTATTGGCAAAATATTAGCAGCAGACAAACATAGGCCGTATAAAACATAAAGGAATGAAGCGGCGGCTGAGCCTATTTCTTCGACAAGGGCTGTTTGGAAACCTCTCCATCAATACATACTAACTTTTTACGCGGAAAGATGCACAGACAGAGATATGTTGTAACGCTTTTTCCCCCACGAATTTCGCAGACAAAACGCGTTAGCACTGAATGTTTCGTCACAACTGTTTGCATTTTGCCACAATGACAAGCGTCTGGTCCGTCATTCATTATTCAGCCGTCGTCCATAAAAGTATATCTAATAACTAAATAGAGCATCCGCACATTTACTCTGTGTTTAAGAATGATGTCCAGTTATATTTAAGATAACATTTTCTCGGTAAATCACAGACTCTGTGCTTGATGTGTTATCTCGGGTGAGATTCGAGTCCGCGATCCTCACCCAATCTTCAGCAGAAATACAAGCACTCTAAACCACTCGGATTCCTCAGCTCAGAGGTATATTTGGAAATCGAAGTCTAGATTGATTTCTAATAATACGATATGATTGAACATATGCAACGCGCCATCGCTGTGTATGTATTGGGGGCTGTGAGGGAAGTGTTTTTGACAATTCCACAGGTTAAACCTCAACATCTGCTTTTGAGAGACAACTTCTCAGAATGATGTGGATCTATCCAAAGCCAATTTATTATTACACATATTTCATTGTGGTCATTTGTTAGACTTATTCAAAGAATCTCGAGCCCAAGGCGCCGTTAAAAATCTGGTTATTGGCAGCTCGGCTGTGATTGGAGGCCGGTTAGGACGAAGTAGACTAATTACATCTAGGCTTGAACTGTTGAAGTAAGGCTAGGGGGCATCGCCTATGGTAATTAACCACTGCTTCTCGACTCGGTCAAAAATCCACGCCATGTATCGTCTTGGGAGCTCAAATGTCATCTTGTACAACTGAGTTCCATGCCTTAGGCGTTATACTTTAGAGCTGGATAACAATTGCACGGCCACGAAAATCTTCTAGCATGACTGTCCGGTTATTGGACAGGCCCTATTATTGGACACCTAGATGCAGTGGGACTATTTTCTGGGAATATTACATGACAACTGTAATACAAATTTAATTTTACAGTTGAGTTACAAAGACATGCTGATAAATTTTTGTTTACTCACCGAATTTGTGCACGTTTAGCCCTCATGCGGGTCGGTAATAGTGTCACAAATTTGGGTGAAAAAATGCGTCAGACAATTTCCTCCAGTTTCTCAGTTTCATGCCTGATTGCAGGTTTGATTAAAATCAGCGAAATTTAACTGAAAATGTCTCACAAATATAGAGAATTTTCATTCTGAATCTGAGTGTGCAACGCGACCGGCGTTTGGCAGACGATGTATATTTCTCCTCACCACTTCGTCTAAAAATAGAACAATAGCAATAGCACTCGATTGACAGTTAAGGATAATGGACACTCCCATAAACTGCAAAATTTGGGACTGGTTGAATCTTCGACGCTCATTCCAAAACTCGTTTGTGGGCTTCAGTGCTGATTCATGTTTAAATATTCTTGGAGGTTTACTACAGACTGTGGGACAAACAATTTGACAGTAAGTTGATTAGTTTCAAATAAATCCATCGCTGAAAAAGTTTCCAATAACTGGGTGCAAACTTGCATTTTCATACCGTGAATGGTCCTTTCGTTTCAACTATTCTCAGTCTTTCTCTGTATTTTTCCTTCAATATTTTTTTATGATGATTCATCCTTTATCCAGTGTTACTTGCTCGGTCATACGTAGTTGCATGGCCGACCTGCAGACTCTTATTCATAAAGAGTGTCCAATAACCGGGCAGTAATGCTACAACAATTAATATAGATTTAATCGGATAAAGGAGCAATTTAGCAACAAAAAATTTTGGTATAAAATACATTGTACGGGCGTAAAAATTGGCTTCCTTATACGAAAACTCTTCTCCGTGACTTTCCATCATCATAAATCCTTGAATAAGTAGATATTGTAATAAATTCTTCTCTGCTGGGTATTATAAGTCCATTAACCGAAGCAAAATGAAAATCAACATAATCTCGTTCTTATAGCCTAGCATGTATGATGATATGTCAGAATTAGATACTGAAACTAAAAGCAATTCTTTGGATTCTCGATATATGTAATTAGGTATATGTTGTACATGACGTTGCTTGTTGTCCGTTTAGTTTGATAGTTTGAGGGAAATTTAATGAGGATCGGCCTATATCATCATTCTCCACAATACTGGATGGTTCTGAACAGAAGCTGAGCGGTACTGACCGCAAATCACCGGGAAACTAGTGTAAATTCATTAACCGAGCAGTTTTGCGCAGTCAAGAACTGACAATTTCCATCCGGACAGTAATCAGTACTGAATAGTCTTGGAGCAGTTGCTCAGGTGCTGCCAAGAACCATTCAGTTGTTGTCTGCATGGAACTGTACAGTAACTGCTCATTGCAGTAAGGTCAGCAACTGGTTAGAACTTATCAGGGTCCCTGCTTGCTGACCAGAAAACATGCACTGTTCTTGTCAATTCGAAGATTGCCTGCCTGTGTCTGCCATTCAGTATTCAGCCGTTGTCCATGAAAAAATTCCCTTCAAATGATAAAATCTTATTCAGGCGTCGATGTTACAGTTACCATGAGAATATTTTGTTGTCGTTGCCCAAGCGATGTATGTGCCTTTGATTCGAACGAATAGTCTGATAGTCCAATGTGGCACCATTTCCACCTAGAGTGAATCACCTTTCTTCCAAAAGAAAGTGACTACCTTACCACCATTAACTTCGTCTTTCTTTCATACATGCAGCGTTCCTGCGAAGCAGATTTCCAAATATTTGCTACTTGATCCAGCACATGTAACAGTTCATTTGATGATACGGATTTGTTTTACAACGTCAAAGAATGCGTTCAGGAAGTTGATAATCTAGGCACGTGAAAATCTAGGCCAAAGTATAGGCGTCGGGTCCGACATTCAATATTCGGCCGTCGTCCACAAAATAATTTCCGAATCAATAATCGAATTACCTTTTTCTTACGAACTAATGTTCTGTGGGGTTGATTGGATCATCACATTTTGCACAATGCATATTGCCGTATAATATAGTACCATAATATACAGAATCTCAAGTATGGATACCAAGCATTGAGGGCTGAGTGTAATACGGACAATGGAATTGACACGGTAGTCGAGTGGCTTATCGGAAGTTATTTACATTTGTGACAAAAGTATTATCTTTTGCATACTGATTTGTGATTGTTCCAGGACCCAGAAAATCTATGGCTGCAAGCTGAACTCTGCATGGGTGGGTTTTATGATGGAATTTGGAAAGGGGAGAGAGGGAGGGCGGAGTAAAATGTGTTGACCTAAACCAACCGCCTACCCTTTGTACGCATTTCTATTTCATATGGTCAACACTTTTACGTGAAAGGTACATGATACTGATGTTCAGTAAATGTACCGTGACAATATTACAGATAGGCCAGCTTTGAGGAGTTCAAAATGGCCACCAAATTGGGAATTATTGTTGGACATTTTCATCAGTTTAACACAATTTTTTTACCGAGATACAATAAACAGCTATCTATCTCTTATATTTTGTGATGTTAATACATCACACTCAATTATTTCACTTTATCAGCTGTCATGACCTTTTAATGACTAAATAATGTTGTATTCACCACACACTCAGTTTACATACAGTGTATCGGTACATGTAAATATTCAGGCAGAAATTGTGAAATCTTTAAACAACGCACCGCCTAGATTATTCCTGCAGTCAGCTACCCTGGTGTATCCTTTGCCCTACGGGCTATAGGGTACAGGGGCGTGCACATGCGTACGATGACGTCACTTCTGAGCTCTGCGCTCCAAGAACTCCAAGCTCAGACTCCAAGAGCTCCGTGCTCCAAGAGCTTCGATCCAAGAGCTCCGCCCTACGGGAGCTACCACCACCACCGGGCGATGACTGGCGCCAACGCCTGGTGGTGGTGGTGTCTGTACATATAGGATTATCAGTTCATATGTATTGGTCGACTAATCAAAATTTCGCTACCACTCGTACTGATGACGTCACCAATGACGTCGCAGATGACATGGGAATCACTCAAGTCGTGATGATCACGAGAGCTTCAAGATGGCACCCTACACTCCATCTTTGGATGAGATATAGAAACTCAATCTCTCAAATATATCCCTGCGGACGTCAATAATGACCACTTTACTTACTACACCCCAAATGTGCAAACAAGTGTTTCAGGACATGCTGCCGTTACAGTATCCTGGCCTGCCCGACCACGCTTAGGCCAAAAGCGATTCTGGCCGAATATTAAACTTTCTCAAACGATGGCTTCTCATTGGACAAGAGCCTACGTGAATTCTAAACATACCCAACGTGGCTCCCCAGCGTCGGTATGATGTACTAGAGGGGCTAATAACATGATTGACCTGTCATCCTTGTTGTTGTTCTCTCATCTCTCTACATCATGGCGTCAAGGCGTTATGCTAGGGTGTTATGGCGTTAAGATAAAGGTGTTAACATAGGCGTTGCGGCGTTGGTCCACCGCGATCCCAAGTTGACCTAACAAGTTTGCATATGGCCTCTGTGACGTCATTTTCGGATACGCTGAGGTAACTCTACCAGGTAGCCAGAGCGAACATGGCCACCTCGCTCCAAACGCGCTTGTTTGCTCTCCGGAACTCCCCTTTCTCTACTACTCCCAAGTGATCTATGAATAGAACATGTATTTTCCAGAAAATTCCCCAAAAACATTAACCCTGATAGTTTCTGCTTACTGTACTACTAAACTGGATTACTTCCCTTGACTTTTATTTACCCGAAATTGAAAGACTACACTATCTCAGCAACAACAACAATATCCTCATTTCTATGACCCCGTGTGACCAGTAAAAGGGGGCGAGTCAGGAGTGGGATTCGAACACACGCCCGCATGTGCAGACCAGTACACCCATACCCCGGAGAAGACAATTTCATAAATCTTGAGATTGGCGCCTTAGACCACTCGGCCATCCTGACCAATGCTGGTTGTCGTGGTCATAATGATTCATATATAGTGCTATATTTGTACAATGGTTTTACAACATGGTGAAGAATAACGAAAAAGGTGTGTGTCAGAAGTGGGATTCGAACTCAAGTCCCACATATGTGGACCAGCATTAGACTGGCGCCTTAGACCACTCGGCCATCCTGACCAACGTTGATTATGATGGGCATAATGAGTCAGATATAGTGCTACATTTTGTTACATGCTTTTACATGTCGTGGTGTGTACGCCGCGAATAACCTTATGGCTGCACTGATTGGTTACTTCCCCAGTTCGCCGATTGACTGGTTTATGCGCGTTAGGATAAGGTGTTAAGATAAGGCGTTAATGCGTTGAGATGGGCGTTAAGGCGTTGAGACGGGCGCTAAGGCGTACATATAGGGTGTTAAGGCGTAACAACGGGCGTTGACGGGTTTCATGGCATTTCGATGAATTAGTGACAATTTCATGGAATATCTAGAAAATCAGAGCTTCTAAGCTATTTCACCAGGGCGTTGAAGCGTTAAGCTTGGTGTCGGCGGGCGTTGCTACAAGATGACACCACACACGACGCATTCGTTCCGCGGATGGTCCATCTCTACCCCAAACACTTCCCTTCACACCCCCAAAATGCCCACTTTGGGTACTACTCGTATTGATGATGTCACCAATGACATCACAGATGACATGGACATTCCTCGAGTCGTGGTCTACACCACGAGAGCTTCACTTTGACAATTACAACACATATACGGGAAGTGGGAAGAGGTGCCGACATACTGACTGCGTCACATGACTTCACAGAATAGTCTTCTGGTTAACCTATTCTAAAGCACATACCAAGAATCTAACGATTCGTGATATGTGTTGTATCTCAGGTACGCTTTTATTGTACCTGTTCATGTGGCAACTTGGATGATATGACCACACGGCCCCTAGCACCGGCATAAGCGGTATTAGATACAAATCTAGAGAGCTATGATGGAAATGCTCTGACAACTCGTATAGTGGTAATTGGTGAGCTGTTGCGCTGTGACAACTCGTACATTGGAGATTGGTGAGCTGTATCGTCGTCAGATGTAAATGACGGCATTTAACACAAAAGACTAGTCTGTAATGCCCGATGTCGACCCAGCATCACACAATGTATTCGGACCACGGATGGTCCATCTCTACCCTAAACACCTTCCTTCACACCTCCAAAATGCCCACTTTGGGTACTACTCCTACTGATGACATCAGCAATGACGTCACTGTTGACATGGACATCCCTCAAGTCGTGGTCTACACCACGAGAGCTTCACTTTGACACCTCACACAACGCATTCGGACCAAGGATGGTCCCTCAAACACACCTCACTCACCCCCAAAATTGCTGCTTTCTATACTACTCGTTTCGTCTTTTTCACCATACAGTCTGAAAAATGTTGCTATTTTGAACTCTTAATCACATTTGCTTAGTATACAGCTTGTTACAGTTGGAAAAGTCGTGGTGATTTAGTTCAGGAACCTTACTGACGATATTCTGTATTTTAGCATACATTTAAAGTATAAACGTCAAAAACACGTCACTGTGACGTCACACTTGTGATTTTTTGTTGCAGCCACAGATTTTTCAAGGAAGTGACCCCAGGGGATCCTTTGGTGAAAGAATCACGCTTTTGTCACTTATGTAAATATAATTTCACTAAGCCACTTCACTACGGTGGAAGTTTCCAAGACCGCAACAGATCGCTTCTAATTGTTTAAAAAATTGCTTCTTTTTCATTCTCTTCAATCGTACATTAAATGATGTTATCCCCATGAATAACTTTCACATACGTTAAACAATTAAGCAGACAATTATACAACTGCGCGTTTGGATAAACCTCTTTCCAAATAGGATAAACAAGGAAAGAAATTTCATACTAACTATTAACTGCTATATGAAATATTGAGCCTTAACTGCGGAAGGCAAACAGTTATCCAAATATCAACAGCGCCATAAGTTCATGTCACAGAATCCATATACACGAGAAGTGTTCCCGTATAAGAAGAATTCCACGGTCATTTCTAGGAATTGGAATTCATCTCAGCCACGGTTTGAGTGTGCCTGCTTAAGAAAACACCATGCACATCGGAAAGTCTCTCTGGCTCCGGGTTCAGTGGGAGGCCACATGTTAGGAAACTACACCGGAGTTGTCAAAACTATATTTGCATGATGTTACATGGTATGTATCTCCCAAATTTCGGAATACGAAAGACATAAATAAGACTTATATATTGATGTAGACATCTTCCCATCTTCAGATCGTGAACATTGTATGTTAACGTCTCATACATGTAGGTACGTGTTGGCCTCAATATTAATCCGGCATTCGATCGAAGTTTGCTCCTCTTGGCGGAGTCCACAGGCGACTCTGATCATCATCAATAATTCAATTCACCAACTCATCTTGGTCTTTTTGATAACGACGCGGAATGGCATGTTGAGATGTCACGTTTTGCTTTAGATATGAAAGTGTATTAGGACTGAGGAACAGCTCAGAGCGATTTAATCATTAATAGTGACCGCGTTCTGAGACATGATTTTCTGGGAAGTGATCGCATATTCCTGATCAAGTAAATCAAGTTGTCGGAAGCAGCAATTCTGATTGGCACGATCAAGCATTGAATGGAGCTTCTCCGGATTATGTTTGTGGTAGGCCCTTATAAGGAATGTTGTAAAACAAAAAGACGGTGTGGCGAAAAATATTTGTTTGGGGACCATTTTCGTATATACATTCAGTTGTACATTGTTGCTCTTTAGTCGCCCGACGTCGTCAATTTTTTCCACCTCTTGCATATCGCTCCACTGTACATGTGCGAGACTATTCAATACAATAATGGCCAACATTTAAGTTTTACAAAACATATATGGTATTTAAGAAAACAACGCTCCCGCGACTACAGTCGGCGGGGCGTAACACGCTGTTCCGAAAGGACGTTGGGCAAACGTCAGATCCGACACTCAACATTCAACCGTCGTCCATAAAAGAATTTCCGCGTCAATATTCGAAAGACCTATTTCGTTCGAATGTTAGCACCAATCCCAAATGTGTATGAAATAAAAGTAATAAAAACATAAGATGGTTTCCTACAAGAGAGAAGCGATCAACAATTTTCAATGATGTCAGCCGGACACGATGAACATCTCTCCTAATCACTGACTATTATTCTTCACCAATTCTTCACCATTATTCTTCATGTGGGTATCTTGCCTCAAGCTCTCGATTGAGATTGTTTTTCATATCGTTCCGCCTGTAGGCCTATTTCACGACAACTGTTGTATGTGGGTACCTAGCAGGATTTCACTTGAGATTGCTTTCCATGCAACGTTACGCTTCCAAGCGTCGGGGGACTTGAACCGCTCGGGTTTTCATTATGAATGGCACTTCCTGCTGTAGCATTTTATGCATGTCTAATTGTATCTAACCCAGAATAAGTGAGGCATGAATGGTGTCTGGTGTATTGAAGAGTATTTACGTCTTCCAGGTAAAGGACTTGTGTAGCAATTATCAGACAGACCAAAGCTGTCAGGTGAATGATGAACTGTGACGGTTTTTTTTTTATAGATTACCAGTATAGAATGTGTATGTTCATCATTTGAGACATTTCTATGAAACGATGCAGATAAAATTACAAACACGTGATCTCTGATAGTAACACGTAGTATGCGTCTAGATTTGTGAAAGATCTGTCACAAAATATCAATTTGGGAGTTTTCGGCTCTCCATACCAGTACTCTATGTCTCACCCAGTCAAAATTTATCAAATTTATTAACAAAGCGAAAGCAACCATATGACTTCAGAGGAAACCCTTCCTCGTAACTTCACATACAGCCTCCCTCGTCACTTCACATACAGCCTAGAATATGGAGGATTCTAAGATGTATCCTGGATATCTCAGCCTCGAGTGTATTGCACGTGTTCATGCGGAAGCTATGAAGTAACCACAGGACACCTAGCGCCGGCTTAAGCGGAATTAGATAAGCCAGCTTGTAGTGCTGCAGCATGGGCCCTGCAGGAGACAAGCACCCAAACCGGAATTTTACCAAAAGGCATGATATATCACTGTGTTCCTGAGGATGTCAGGAATCCAAGCTGAAATTACATTACAATAAAAATTATGGGCGTTAGAATGGAAGTGGTGTATACCCACATTCCTGTTAACTGAAACGGCACATTCCGCTTCACCCGACAATTCCGCATAACCGATTTTATTGCTTTTTCAGTTTTGATAATTTTAATTGTCTCAGCAGTGCTTTCCCAGGTAATTCAAATTAATCTATTCCCAACAATTATTGTTGGTCATAACAGTGTTTCGGATGACAATGCATATAGCATGGGTCCCAAAACTGGATTATTTTCCTAGTAACCCAAACCGGCATTTTACCAAAGGTCATCATATATCAAACTGATCGTTATGGTATCAGGAGTAAGGAAATACATGAGGCCAAGCTTGAATACAATTACAAACCAAGTTGTGACCTATTTTCCAGGTGGAGAGGATATCAACCGTGTTTGAATGTAACTGTGGCTGCTGATAACTAATCTGTTGTTTTGATTTTCTTGTAGCAGGTTAGAGAAGCATACCCCACATATGTTTATAAGCTTCAACAGAATGGCTGACCACCCTCCAAGAAGAGCAGGTGATGTTAGAAAAAGGTATTGCGGGAGGGGCGGTCTGTTCGGCAATGTTTTTTACACAATAAGAAATACTTCCATCGGAAAAGTGTACATTATGATGAGAAAGAATACTGGTTCTCAATGGTATGTATACCTATGTGCCATACAAATGCCCATCCGCCGTGTCGTACATTCCTCATCAGCTTCTTGTCAGTTCTCTTGTTTATTACAGGAATTAACGTTAGTATCAGAATGGCGGAATTCAGTGTTGCTGTCCCTACCAAGAAGGCCAGATTGGACATTTTTGACGTAGAATCCTGCATATTTTGTTCTGGGTCTTTCTCAAAGAAGAATCCACCTATCCTTCCTGACACTACGAAGCTGAAATCGCTATTTTCAGCCTGCAATCAACGCCAAGATGAAACTGGACAAGTCATACTCGAGAATAAACAGACATCCTCGATGGAGTGAAAACATTTAGATATCACAGAGATTGTAGATCGACATATTGCTGTTGGCACCACATACAGAAATTAATTAAGCAAAGGGACAGTGGAAGCAGTAGCAGTTCATCGGCTACTTCTACCAGCAGTAATCCAGAAGATGTTATCAGAAGATCACAGTTGTCGAAGTCTGCATTTGACTGGAAAAGCGATTGCTTTATTTGCGGCATGCGCTGTTTTTCTTCTCACAGATATTCAGCCAGCAATGCTAACTGGTCCCTGGTAGCAACTGTCGTAGACGACACGTGTGACAATATCTACACAAAGGTTGTAGATGCTGCAGAAAAGTAAGGGGACTTTGAAATGATTCAACGCTTTCGTGGTGCTGGACCAGATCTGGTGGCTGCAGATGCCAGGTATCACCGGAAAAAGAATTGTCTTCCAAAATATATCATGGCAGGTAAATTCCAATCGGAAAAATCGGAAAGTGCTCACATCGCTATTATCAGACAGGTGCAGAAAGAATTCTATCACCCAGTTATGGTTGAGAAGGAGGTGTATCTTTTGAAAACATTGCGCAATCGTTACCAGGATCTTGCCGTGGGAACAGACGTTAAGAATGCTTCGCCATACACTTCTCAGAAGTTAAAACACCAGCTAATTCAAGAATGGTCAGAACTCTCTTTCATACTACAGCTAGGATTGTCAAATTACTGACCTTGATCAGGGCCCCCCTCCCCCCCAACAGAGATCTCGGATGAACATACCAAATCCGACAATCCTGGCTGCGGTATGAAAGAGAGTTCTGGCCATTCTTGAATTAGCTGGTGTTTTAACTTCTGGCAAGTGTATGCCGAAGCATTCTTAACGTCTGTTCCGACGGCAAGCTCCTGGTAGCGATTGCGCAGTGTTTCCAAAAGCTACACCTCCTTCTCAACCATAACTGAGGGATAGAATTCTTCCTTCACCTGTCTGATAATAGCGATGTGAGCACTTTCCGATATTTCCGACTCAAATTTACCTGCCATGATATATTTTGGAAGACAATTCTTTTTCCGTTGATACCTGGCATCTGCAGCTACTAGATCTGGTCCAGCACCACGAAAGGCGTTGAAACATTTCAAAGTCCCCTTGCTTTTCTGCAGCATCTACAACCTTTGTGTAGATATTATCACACGTGTCGTCTACGACTGTTGCTACCAGGGACCAGTTAGCATTGCTTGCTGAATATCTGTGAGAAGAAAAAAGCACATGCTGCAAATAAAGCAATCGCTTTTCCAGTCAAATGCAGATTTCGACAACTGTGATCTTCTGATAACAGCAGTGTCATCTCCTGGATTACTGCTGGTAGAAGCAGCCGATGAACTGCTACTGCTTCCACTGCCCTTCTGCTTAATTAATCTCTGTATGTGATGCCGACTGCAATATGTCGACCTACAATCTCTGTGATATCTAAATGTTTTTACTCCATCGAGGATGTCTGTTTTATTCTCGAGTAGGACTAAGTTGATGTCATGTTACATGAGGGAGGTGACTGGCTGACTGAATTGTATAAAGATACGCACCAGCCATTTAATTGTCATGGATTTTGGGGGCCTGCATTACATCAAGAGAGAGAAGTGAGATTTTATTGTCATGGATGTAGGGGGCCTGCGTCATCAGGTTTCGGGACAATTAGTGCACACATGGCTGGTGAACTGTTCTAAATCTGCAAGACATCTGCCAAAGCACACCACAAATCCAAGCGAAACAAAGCACTTGCAGGAAAATCCACAACCATCCGAAAATCCTTGGTTCGTGTTCATCCTAGGAAATTCCGTGATCGGTTAGTTATGGTTAGTCAAGAAAATCAGAAGACAAACAACAATCACAACCGTATCAGTGAAGATGCAATCGACTCTGTCGACAAGCCTTTGGGTCCCCTCAAATGTACTCACCTGCTCAAATTGCTCACATCTGACCCACCATATCAATACAACTCGTACAGACAGACATCACGTTATATGGACAATATAGCAACACCATTATTAATTCAGCCACGTAAACTGAAACGAAGAGAATCAGACCATGTTCCGACCATGCACAACAGCTATATACTATTTTCTTTCATGAATACAGAAGCCAAGAAACAAAAAAAAACAAAAATCAGAGTAATATAGCGAAATGATAGTTTTGACATAATGAAAACAAGTTTGCAGCAAATATACAGCTAATACCACTTCTTCGTACGCCCAGTGCACTGATTTATGAGAGCTGAATTTCCTAACAAAATCCATGTCTTCTTGGATAAGTGAGTGAGTGAATATGGTTTTACCGTCGCTTTCAACATTTTTCCAGCTATATCACGGGAGGGAAGAGGGAAGAGAGGGGAGCGGGAGGGCGAGGGTACTACTTGTAACAGAGCCGATCTAATGCTTCCATTTTATAGTGCTATCCCACTGAAATATCATGGCGTATGCAGACATGACACCCCACTCAGTCACATTATACTGACACCACTTCTTGAAGTAGCAATATACCACTCAGTGTGAGAAGCGGCATTCTGACTGCACCTTCGTTGTACAATAATAAACATTCAATTATGTAAATGAATTAACGCAAATCGAAGTGTAGATTCCTGAAAAATAACCGACACCCTCTACAACAAATGAGGTTATCGTTTGAGGAGGAGAAAACACTCGCAATTGTAGATTCTTGAAAACAATGTAGAGTTGCTATGTATTAGTATCTTTATATGTTGATCTTCCGTATCTGAATGTATGTGTTGTCCGCTTTATTGATCCAAGGGCGTAGCATATATACACCAAAAAACATAAACAAACGAGTCTGTAACAGTGTGCGATTGGTCAGAAATACGGTACCAACATGCACTCCTGGATATTAAAACGAACCGAAAGGGAAGAAATAAGACTGAAAGCTTCTAAAATATTAGGTTCGCTTCTAGGAACGGGATGGCAACAGCATCACGGCTCTACTGTGCACAATTAGTTAATAGCAGCGACAATTACATTGAATCGCGTGGTCACTGTTAAGTTAACAGAGGGTTCTTCATCCAAATGGCAACAATTCTTGTCATTATGGCAAATGACGAGAATTCCGGAAAGACTTGGCTGCTAATATCGCTAAAATAGATGAACCCGAGCTATACTCTTACAATGGCGATAACCAGTACATTATAACAATGACAGAAACGTAATGTAACGTAAAACGTAATACATATGACCATTTCATATGACCATAGCACAATCAGCTATAAGACCCAAACCCAATACTAACCAAGTACAACTAAGAAAATACAAATAGAATAAAATGAAAAGATATGTCTAGACGCAAAAAAGGAACGTCATTAAAAATTAGCATACATTATTATATACGGGCAAAGGATTTTCCTGATTTTTCGGGATATGCCTTTTTTGCTGTCGGGATCTGAGGTGAACTTGAAATTTCATCGGCACAAAAACAAAAACATTCCCAAACGATACTTGAGGGAAGATACCCACATACCAAATCCGTTCAGGTTTTCAAAAGTTATTGTCCGGAAACTCAATTTTAACATGGCCCCCATCCAAGTGAGAACTTGAGGATAGGTACCTCAAGAATCCGTTCAAGTTTGCAAAAGTCACTGTCCGGAAACGCAATTTTAACTTGGCTAACAGGTGGTGCCACCTACAGGCTAATTGGCAAGGGACCCACTTACCAAATTCGGGAAGAATGTGGTTGGTTTTTCAGGAAGTAGTGTCCAGAAATGAAATTTAACTTTTTGCCAGGTGGCGCCACCTATTCGGTGGATCGACACAAAACACAATCACATGAACTTGTTACATGTAGCTCCTGCAGACGGCACTGATATCTTAATTTAATTCACGTTCTAAAATCTCTTGGCTGAATGACATGGCTGTAAACCAGGCACGGAATGTACTTGGGATGAAATGGCATCAGAGGTCATACATTGAGCCAATGGCCAGCCACAATTTTGACCCCCAATAGTGATCTTTGGCTTTCTGAGTCAAGGCTGTGAATCAGTCACTGCTGTGTGCTATCTATGCAAATGAAAATATGGAAAATGGTACCCAAACAGAGATAGCCACTTTAACATAGGTCCAGATGGGAATTTGCATCCAAGATAAATTGTAGAAAACATACAAGTATCCAGTCTCGAACAGAGCTGAAAAACAATAGGTGTATTCCCCTAGACATGACAAAAATGCACAACAATTTTGAAGTTGATTAACGAATGCATGCATAAGTTATCCGACGTTATCCGAAAAAACAATAGGTGTCTTCCCCTAGACAGGGGCAATATACACCACACAATTTGAATTTGATTGACAAAGGCGTTCAAAAGTTGCACAACGAAATAGTGGGGAAGAGAAGAAGAAAAGAAGAGGAAGAAGAACAAAGAAACTAGTGTGGAGGCTGATAACTCAACATATGACACAAAATTGCATACTGGTTACCATAACAATGGCAGTTTGTCATGAAACATATGAGAAAATTCGCGAAACTTTTCTGTATGCATTATATATGTTCTGTTTAAGAAACCATGCATCTTATAGCTTTAATTGAATATCGTACACGTTTTGGTAAATCGTCAACATACAACACAAAAAGCAATGGCCATAATATTAAGCCTTGAGGGACATCAGACAAAGCGTGCGTCTTGAGTGTAGTCCGTCATTCAATATTCAGCCGTGGTTCATTAAAGAGAAGAGAAGATCTCTCTCTTTCCGAGACTATCCTCTAAGGAATGAATGAGTGTAACTACATTGGATTCTTGTTTCCTACAGAAAAGCGGTTACAATGAAAACAGTAATAAAGAAGTTTGGTTGAGTATTGGATTGTTTTCGCTCTCTTGGCTCTCAGACAAAGGATTTCGTCACTTAAATGAGGCTACCCTACGATTCAAGACATATTGAACATTGGTTATAAAAAATTAAACATCACTGAACATATTAGGTTAATTAGTTAAGAAGTCCAAGTAATTTGAAACGGAAAATTATATACATACCGGTATTTGTCGTCCAGATAGAGATAATCGCCGAAAATATTACGTGAACGTTGCATCAACTCATGGACAACGATAGAATGGGAAAAAATCGTGAAAATTAACCATCAGTAAGTGATTAATCTTTAACAACACAATACATCAACACGGTTGAGCATTGTTATTGTTTTCAGTAACGAAACATTTTAAGTGCGCATTTTGTTACTCAATTTGGTAATGTTATTGAAAGTCGTTGAGACTGTTCGCTATGACAACCATGATTGGTTCTCGGTTTTCTTATGGCAACATCTGTCACTTACAATAACATGAAAAGATCTATCAAATATAAAACAAATAATACAAGCACGAGTGGATCTTCAACTCTCTCGGGTCATTCATGATGTCAGATGAATACATGTAGATATACTGGATATGTTACTATAGTTATCCTGTAAATGGAGCGCGGATGTGACTGTATATCTGTATGTATGTGTGTATGTCTGTATATGAACACTGGAATTTTCTGGATTTCAACTTCTTCTTTATTAAACACGACGTTTCGCTAAGTCTGCCCTTAGCATTCTCAAGTGTATAAATGTACAATCAAACATGAGGTATATATATATGTACAGGGTATGAAGCCAATCTAAGATAACAACAATATATGGTCTGAAAACAGTGGGGTGTAGACACTCCTGGAGAGTGGGCATACATGAAAGGGTTATGGGGAATAGAGCTAAACTAACAATAGCTGTGGTGGGTGGTTACAATGTGGGGGCTGGCTTAAATAATCTGATGTTGAATGGTGGCATGCTGGTATGAAGAGTAGATAAAACAGTAGTAATGTAATGAAGTAAAATAAAGAACAGTTCAAAAAGGCATCTGCATGCTTCCGCGTCTAAAGTTAGTGTTTACTGGGCACACATGTATGGATACTATAGAAATCAGTTAAGGTGTGTATATGGTCTATTGTGGTGTGATCACATCTTTCCATGCATTGGAGATTATCAGCCCTTGGTCTCTGTTCATCTTGGGCTTGTGTCTTGTTATTTCGATGGACTCCCTGATGAGGCGTGGTTTCTTCTCCCCCAGATTCGAGGCGAGGATCTTCGTTTGATCCCATGGGATGGTATGGCCTGGATTGTTCACGATATGTTCGGCTATCGCAGATCTTTGTTCAGTGGAGTTTCTGACTGCAGATTCGTGTTCTTTCATGCGGATGGACAATGGTCTAGAAGTTTCACCGGCATAAGAATCATCACAATCACACTGCACTTCATAAATAACACCTTTAGGATCGGGTGTTCTGTCTCCTATTCTACCATTGGCTTTGATGTAAGATTTCAACGGTGGGGCGCATTTGAACCGGACGTCTACTGGGGCCTGTTTTTGGATCAGTCGTTGAATTTGGTGGCTGACTTGACCGATGTATGGAAGGGTGCTGTCTGCTGGTTTGGTGGTGGTACTGGTGTTGGGGTTTAGCGCTTTGTCTATGGCATTGTTGATGCGGGATGTCGGGAAGTGGTTGAGTTCCATGAAGACGTTCTTGAGGTGGGAGATCTCATCGTTGAGGCGGTCGGCATCGCATATGGTTTTTGCTCTCCTTGTCAGTGTAGATACGATGCCGGATTTGATTTTGGGTGGGTGGTTGGATTTGTAGTGAATGTACTGGTCTGTATGGGTTGGTTTTCGGTATACTGTTGTGCTCAGGTTGCCAGATGATCTGTCAATCAGAACGTCTAAAAATGGGAGTGTCTTGTCATTTTCTACTTCGATGGTGAACTGCATGCGGGGGTGTACGCTGTTTAAATGTTGGAGACGGTCGTGGGGGTCATCAGGTTCTTGCACAATGGCGACTATATTATCCACTTTGCGGAACCAACACAGGGGTGCAAAGGGTGCTGAGGTTAAGGCTTGCTCCTCTAGGTATGTCACGTATATTTCGGCAATCAGTGGCGACAATGGGGAACCCATGGGGAGGCCGTTCACCTGTTCATAGAGCTGATTATTCCATGTGAAGTAGGTGGTTGTGATGCATTTGTCAGCTAGATCCACAATGGACTCGGGGCGTAGTTTAGTCTGTAGGCTGTCTTTTGAGTCGTTGATACGTCGGCACAAGACTTCGAGAGCTTCTTTCCTGGGGACACTGGTGAATAGGTCTACCACGTCATAGCTGATGAGGCGCCCTGTCGAGTTCAAGCTTTTTATGGCTTCGCAAAAGGTCCCGGAATCCTTGATGTATGACTGGGCCGCTGTACCCAGTGGGGCTAACACCTTGGATAAATGGCGGGCAGTGTTGTAGAATACTGAGTTGTGTGAGCATACTAGGAGTCTGGCTTTTACTGGATTTTTATGTATTTTGATGGTTGCTCTGGCATATGGCACCGATGGGTTCTGCGTGTTCAGGTACTTGTGAAGTTTTTCGTTGATTTGGCTGGTTTCTTTTAGTGTTGACAGGAGGGCTTTGTGTTCACGGTCTAGTGTGGCTGTTGGTTCTTTTCCTATTGTCTTGTATGTTGAGGTGTCTGTCAGTATTTTGTCAACCATTTTCGTGTATTTCTCTGTCTCTATGACTACGGTGGCTTTACCCTTGTCTGCTGCTACTATGCTGATGTGTTTGTCCCACCGGAGTTCTTTCATTGCTTCTCTTTCGCCCTTAGTCAGGTTATCTGGTTGTTGTTTCGGTTTCTTGAGGAGTTCTTTAATTTGGTGACGGAGGTAGTTCAGGTTCCCCCGTGGGGCTAACTTCTGGAGTCCTGCTTCTATTTGGGTAACAAACTCTAGTTGCATGGCATTGGAAGTTGTGGGTATAAATTTTAGTCCTTTAGCTAGCAGGGAGATCTGGTTGTCGGAGAGTTCCTTGTTAGATAGGTTTATTACTACTTTCTTGAGGTAGCGTTCTTGTACTGTCGGTTCGCGGGGGGTGGTCCTGGTCTCGGTCATGGTGCTGAGGGTGGAGAGTCTGTTAAACTTATTAACCTGTCGTTCCTTGATGTTCCTGTTCAGTCGGTCTAGTGACTGTCCGTGGATTTCTTTTGTCTGTATATGGCGGCTATCTATTACTTTACTGGCGGCTATCTATCACTTTACTGTCGTAATAATTTATATATTTTTTGGCGAAGATGATCGTATCCGTTCTAAATGAAGAAAATCTGAGTAAAACCATAAACCCGAAAATTGTGATATTTAGCCAAAGTAAATTTCAGGTCTTGTAAGGCGATGCACTAGCGATAAACATACATGTAATGTACCCTACTTAACCGATTGATGGGGTGACCTTAACATGGCATCATTTACCTGGAACATTATCAAAGAACAGATTTCTAGAGGATTATGACTTTCCAAATAGAAGTCCTAATAGAAAGATTCCGATCAAAACCAAACAAACGTGTTGCCACTATGCTTGCGTTGGGCGATACATCACGTACATCCCAGACGAATGCGAGGGAAAGCTTTCACCAAATAGATATATGGTCACGTCGTAGGTCTAACGAAGGTCCAGTTAGTAAGGCATGTGACTGATTCTATCGGTGTGGGAGTATTATGTTCAGGCCAGACAAATATTGCCGATCTGAAACTATTATATAGCACTATCCGAGTTTTAATGGTGGGTGTAATTTTGAACTATGGGTCCGGGGAATGGACGTTTAAAAGGACGTACATATATTTTGACGCAATTGATTCTATCTTTCGTACTTTTCTTACACATGTTTAAAACGATGGTATCCACACGAAATAGGCAATTAAGAATAAAATTGGAAAAAGAAGAAATCTAATATTGTTATATGTTGGGCGTTATATCATGAAACTAGAATATGGTGATCCGGCCGATCCGATACTCTGTAGAGAGGGGGGTCAGTATGACACAGCAGAATATGAGAAACTAATGACACTTCATCAATGTTTCTAATAAATATCTGTACGATAATATAACAACGATATGTCCTCAATCATGGTGACTGAATACCAGATATTTCTTGACACGTAATGAGAAACAGCCATGACACTAGTCAAGCACATGAGTGAGAACAGTGTGTTGTCGAAACTGCGACACCGGCACCGTTGTGTTAATATGTTTCATGATATGCAGGCCTACAGTTAACACTCGCAGTCCACACTCGCATTTCACACACATGTTCCTACCATCACCTAACTGTGATAGACAAAACACGCACCAAAACCCTATTGAATGGGCATGAACGTTCTAGTTTAAATGTTTTTTCTTGAAAACCAAACCTCTGCCTGTCTTTGGTTAACATCAGCTAATAAGATATAGGTCATGTGACAGTTTCAACTAGTCAGATAACATGCTACTGTGCAGTAAATAAGGCGCAATTGAGGCGCACTGTCAGTATAATAGCATGAATCATGCACTGATTCAGTTGAGGAGCAAATACACGGCAATATTTTTTAAGCAATGCCTGAGCTTTTTTTAATATTATTAAATTATCAAGATTCATATGTCACATTATGAATTTGAAGTCCAGAATAGTGTACAAGACAAAATACAGTGTGAATTTTGGGGAAACATTTTGTTTAGTTTGAGTTTTATAAAGGAATACCGTCTAAGGTGATTACTAGCTACATGAAAGTTGGTGGGAGAAAGTCCAGAACTACAAGCATCTGGTCAGTCATTCATAATTCAGCCGTCGTCCATTAAAGAATATCCGCGTCCATAATCCAAAGACCTATTCCATATTCCATATAACAGTATTAGCACCAAATTCAAAAAGACAATCACAGTATACATAAACATAGGCTTGTTTCCTGCAAGACAGATGCGGTCAACAGTTTTCAATGATGCCGGCAAGACATCATGATGTTCCAAAAATACCAAATCCGTATCGCTGATCAGTATTCTTAATCCATAATATTCGTTGTAAAGTCGTCATCTAAAGAATGATGTATCTCAGTCACGCTTTGATTGTGCCTGTTCATATGAGTACCATGATGATCTTGAAGTACATGGGTTCATACGGCAATAGCCCCGGTTAAGCGGAATTAGACACAAGTTAATAAACGTAACGCCATAGATCTTGCACGCTACGCTCGTATTTTTCTGTCAGCATGCGATATGTATCCCCAAATTTGAGAAACTTTGAGTGGAGGCGCTTGGTGGTGTAGCCCTGTTTTGTAAGTTTCTGCAACAATGCTTTGTGACGTTGATTAAAATCGTCACATTTAAAACAGGATCTAGCAAATGCTACTAGGCGTGATATGTATACGCCATATTCAGGTCCAACTGGAATATTACTGTCCAGAAAGGGATAGATTACGATGTCGAAATTGTAATCGTCTCTTTTGTCATACAGTCAACGAGAGAGAAGGCCCGCTTCATTTTTATAGAGATATAGGTCTAAATAGGATGTGCCTGCTATTTGTAGTTTCCTTCAAATCCAATGAAGGTGGATATATATCCTTCACTGCGCCATTTATATAGCGATTATCCACAGCGAGAAGATCGTCTATATAGCGTTTGGTGAATGAGAAGGAACGGGCTTTGAATGGATCGGTTTTTGAAAACGCCTGCATATAGTCATATTCAAAAGAGAACAGATATATGTCAGCCAACAGGGGTGCACAATTAGTACCCATTGAAATACCTATATGCTGTTGATATATTGTGTTGCCAAATTTCACATAGATATTTTTAATGAGAAATTCAAGCAACCCTATAAACAAAGAAACATCCCATGAATGATATCTCTTGTATGTATAGTAGAGCTAAAGAATGCTTATCTACGATCAGTTTTCTTGAACACAGATACTATTAATGAACTTAGACGGTCAATAAGGTCATGATGAGGGATTGTAGTATAGATAGTCGAGAAATCCCATGTGGATACATGTCTGTACGGTATGTAACCTTTAGCATCAAGTTCTTCCGTAAGACATTTTGAGTTTTTCAATATCCACATACATTCAACGCCAGAGGCACAAGTATGTAGGGCTCACTTTTAGTTTGGGTAATATGGATATGTCCATAGGGCGCAATTAGAGCGCAGTCTGTATTCTGAAAAAAGAAATGGTTATGTCCACGGGGACCAGATATGTCAGTCATCTCCTGAAGGAAATGATTGCAACTAAATAATACAAACGTCTAGTCGTCGTCCATTAACCCTACCTGGCCTGGTGAACTTTTCTCTGCTGCTCCGAAACAACAAAACCGAGGAGGCTGAAACTTGGTGACTTTAAAGCCTATCTTATTGGGGTGATTTTGAGTCTATTTTCATATACCCCCGGGCAGAGGATCATGGATAAATTCAAAATGGCGGCCATGTGGTATCCGCGAAAGTCGTGTTTTTCAATCTTTTCGCTCCATTTCCTCACATTTTCCTTGCCTGAAAGGCCTTGAAAGTATTTATTTTATTTATGCAAAACTAATTATTCTATGTTTTATTTTATTTTTCGAGAGAGAGAAATCGGAAAAATGAAAATTTCGAAAAATCGACCCCAAAATGGCCGGAAAATGGCTTCCGAGAAGATGACGTCACTGTGATGTTATAATGGCGGCCATCTTGGATTTTTTTACATTTCCCAGTAGAGCGTGAACCCAAGATACTGTGTGGTAAGTTTCAGCGCTCTAGCCTTAATGGTAAAGAACATATATAGGGGGCACTTTCTGCCCCCCCCCCCCAGGCTGCGATACACCCCAAATCGCCCAGGTCAGATAGGGTTAAAGAATTTCCGCGTCCATAATCCAAAGACCTAATTCGTATAACAGCATTTAACACCAAATTCAAAAATGTATCACTCTACGTTTTTAGCCGTTCACTCTGCGCGATAAATTAGTAGCTGCGAGAGAGGCTAAAGCATATTGTATCAGTGCATTTCTAGATTTGTCAAATTACAAGCGTCTAGTCCGTCATTCATAATCCAGCCGTCGTCCATTAGAGAATATCCGCGTCCATAATCCAAAGACCTATTCCATTTTCCATATAACAGTATTAGCACCAAATTCAAAAAGACAATCATAGTATACATAAACATAGGCTTGTTTCCTGCAAGAGAGAAGCGGTCAACAGTTTTCAATGATGCCGGCAAGACATCATGATGTTCCAAAAATATCAAATCCGTATCGCTGATCAGTATTCTTAATCCATAATATTCGTTATAGAGTCGTCATCTAAAAAAAGGTGTATCTCAGTCACGCTTTGATTGTGACTGTTCATATGAGTACCATGAGGATCTTGAAGTACATGGGTTCATACGGCCCCTAGCCCCGGGTTAAGCGGAATTAGACACATGTTACGAAACGTAGCGCCATAGATCTTGCACGCTACGTTCGTATTTTGCTATCAGCATGCGATATGTATCGCCAAATTTGAGAAACTTTGAGTGGAGGCGCTTGGTGGAATAGCCCTGTTTTATAAGTTTCTGCAACAATGTTTTTGTGACGTTGATTAAAATCATCACATTTAACACAGGATCTAGCAAATGCTACTAAGCGAGATATGTATACGCCATATGCAGGTCCCACTGGAATATTACTATCCAGAAAGGGATAGTTTACGATGTCGAAATTGTAATCATCTCTTTTGTCATAAAGTCGACGAGAGAGAATGCCCGCTTCATTTTTATAGAGATAGAGATCTAAATAAGATGTGCCTGTAGGGCTATCTGTAGTTTCCTTCAAATCCAGTGAAGGTGGATATATATCCTTCACTGCGTCATTTATATAGCGATTATCCACAGCGAGAAGATCGTCTATATAGCGTTTGGTGAATGAGAAGGAACGGGCTTTGAATGGATCGGTTTTTGAAAGCGCCTGCATATAGTCATATTCATAAGAGAACAGATACAGGTCGGCCAACAGGGGTGCACAATTAGTACCCATTGGAATACCTATATGCTGCTGATATATTGTGTTGCCAAATTTCACATAGATATTTTTAATGAGAAATTCAAGCAACACTATAAACAAAGAAACATCCCATGAATGATATCTCTTGTATGTAGTCGAGCTAAAGAATGTAGTCGAGCTAAAGAATGACACCATCAACCATGAAATCCTTCTATATAAATTAGCCCATTATGGTTTTCGAGGAACTTCGGACTACTGGTTCCCAAGTTATTTGCATCCAATGCACACAACATAACAATACTCCATCAACATTTAAGTCTTTTTGGAACTTGATAAGTTGTAAAACTGGTTTTAGTAACAAAGTTTCGTTGAATTAAAAAAAAACTTAACTTTATGCTCATAAAACCCAAACTCCCAAAACCTACCCAATCATCTATTTCTGGACATTACATGGATCAGGTGGACAACTTTAAACTTCTTGGAGTATATTTCAATGATAGGCTTCAATGATTGAGGAGACAAGAAAAACTTTGCGGCTATGAATATTGGTATATAACATGATATTAGAGATTGTTTAAATAAAAAAGACCATTTACATTCTATACTATTCATACTAACTTATCCATATTTGTCATATTGCGATATACTCTGGGGTAACACGTACTCGACCCATCTAAAACAGCTAATTATTCTGCAGCTATACGACGAATTACATTATCATCTAAATATAAACACACCACACCCCCTATTCCTTAAATTGTAAATTGTTTTTCCCTCTGCTGATAATTTTTGCAACCATTCGGATTTATTGCCAATCGCTCTTCGGTCATATTTTACGATATTATCCAAAGTCCATTGATATCCAACCAGAAAAGCAAGTCATAATTTATATCGCCAGTTAAATTACAGGCCCTAGAGTATGGAATAAACTGTCTTCTCAATTAAAATCATGTACCTCCATTGGTTGGATGATAAATATCACGCGTGGTAACTAATTTCCACACGTGGTATTTCCAGTTCTATCATTCGTGGAAATTTTTCACACTTTGTAAATAATGTTTAAGTGTGGTATTTCCAGGTTGAATAATTCGTCGAGATATCCACACGTGGTAATTACCAGACAAACCATTGGCTGTATTTTACATGCACAAATCGTTAACTTTATTATATTAGTGTCGTTCCATATCTAACAGTACGTGTTGGCTTCGTTATTGATCCACGGTGTGTACGAAGTTTGACCTCCTTGGTCAAGACAACAGGCGACTGTGGCAATCATCAATAATCAAATTTACCAACTCGTCTTAGCCATTTTAATAACGGTGCGAAATGTCCATGTTGAAAAATCACGTTCTGATTCAGGATATGAAACAGCTTTAATACCGAGAACAGCCCAGAACGACTTAATAGTTAATTGTTTCCAAGCTCTGAGACATGCTTTTCTTGGAAGAAATCGCATATTTCTGATCAAGTAAAAGCATTTGTCGGAAGCAGCCACGCGGATTGGCACGATCGCGTATTGAGTGGGATTCCTCCAGAGTATGTACGTGGTCAACCCTACTGCCCTCTATTTTAAAACAAAAGGCCTTAGACTATGTCTAGGGCCGTTAATGACCAAATGGTGCCAAGAAAATTGTCTGGGTGACATTTCTGTATTTGCTATCAATCGCATATATAAGACTACCATATCAGTACGTGTTATCTGCAAACCTGAGACATTACAAGCCATGTATGTGAATGTATAATTGCTAAAACTGTTTGGGAACATCTAGCAAGTCTGGGCACTAGCTTCGGTAACACATTAAGCGTGTCCAATAACGTCTACCCATTAATACGAGGACCATGTCTTAGATTTTGTTGTATAGTACATGTAGATGGTCTGTAATCACTTCTCCATAATTACTGGGGAATTATGCATAGCGGATAGTGGAAGATTCCAATATTGTTGGTACACCAACCGTTAAAACGAGGTGGTTATACCTGTGACAGATAGATAGAATTCGGCGGTCAAACAATTTAGTAGGATACCACGAATGTTGGTTTTGTCGTCAAAGGGTCATTACCAATGTCAATGCAATGCGATAACATCGGTAACTACTGGGTGGTATAAGAATGAGCATCAATAAGCATAACACTGAGCAGCGGAATACAGCCTAATTCAATCAAACTTTGGGGTATATTACACAGGTCATTCTGCATGGTCAAACTTCCGAAGACAACAGCCTACAGACGATCATATGCATCACACTAAGTATCAATGTTTTCAGTGGATAACAATAGCGACACAGATGTAATTTACCAAATTTACCAAGCAGGAGTCTGTCTCACTTATCATTATTCAGTGAATTACACAAACAATAAAATACGCCAATCACCACATCCAGTCGCCCAAAGATAATCCTTTCACAGTCGGGGTTCATCGCTACAAACGTATCTGTGCGAATATATATTTTTAAGTTTTCAGATTGATTATCGGGTTGATTGATTGAAACGGGTGCCAAATATGATGTTTATGAGTCGGATGTTAATGTGACGTGTGTCATCCACGAAGAATTTCCGCGTCAATAACGAGACATATTTTATATAACACTGTTACTAATAAATCAAAACGGGCATAATAAACGATCATTTCAAATAAAAGTCCTTTAGCGAAATGAGAATCGCAGCTATAAACGGTCATTCCGAGGCGCCCTATAAACTAATCCACACTCAATCCTGAATACTTGGGAAATACCACTTGAAAGACTATACTGTATGCTTGAACTCCGTTCCGAATCGGTCAGACATATTATTTATAGAACTGACATGTAGACTCCTTGTAAGAGAGAGATTCCTATAGCTGGATACATCTATGCAAGCCGTCTAAAATAAACTCGAAATTGAACCAATTATGAGTTCTGTTTTCGTTCTGGAAATTGACGGGACTGAATGCTTGATCGAACGAAAGCTTTTCTTATCCTGCATGTAACATTAGTGATTGTTATAATTATTCTTTCTCAGAGTTATTTTTCTCAAACTCAATACACCTTGCAAACTGGATAATACATTCGTTACATGTATGCGGTTGTATATAGTCAGTACGCATATATACATTAATAAGGCGGAAATTGCATTCGCGCAGTCGGGCCTTGCAATCTGGTGATCTAAATAAAAACATACGCGCCACTTTCCATATATGGCTCACACAAATTGTCATTTTCCCTCTGCTGATTATATCATCACAGCTCTTCGATTGGTGTGAGATCCGACATTCATAAGCCAGCCATCGTCCACGATAAAAGCCTTTGTTACAGGTACTCACAGGTAAGTGGTCAGCTTCTGAGTTCACACAAAGTACAATAAAACGTGGCTGTGATACAGTAACACCATACTAGGAGATAATCCTTCGTGGTCGTTGAGACGTTATTTGGTACAATGCAGTCAGCAAGTCTGTTCTGCGGTTATGTGACTTCTTGTCAATTACGCCGTAATATACTTTCCCGTCACCTTTTTATTGATTCAAGTGAGATGCTGATATTCTTTCCATGTATTGAATTAATATAAATAGGTTTCTTCGCTTACCATATTTCAGAGTAAATTTTGGAACACAGTCCCGCCTATTCGCCACTTCGCGTCATTTATTTGTTACAAACACAAATAATGATACCCTTACCTGTAAGACATAGGAGTTTTGCATTTTCACGGTGTTGTAGCGATCGTGGAATATTCGTGCGCGTCCCGATTCAATAGGTGATACCTTCGGCTGGCGAAGAGATTTAATCCTACTTGGGCTTGGACGAAACACCTGTAATATGTATGCATTGATATTAAAACAACAATGGCAGGCTAGATGATTATACTACCTCTTAAGCACTCATCATTGGAAACTGCGTATCGCTTCTCTGATGCATAAAACTAGTCTGCCTGAGACATACACGCTGGAAAACGACTGGTTTTCATTTCATATAATCCTTAGCGTTGACCATGTCTTATTTATCATTGAAAATTGTTGACTGTTTCTCACTTGTTTGAAACCATCTCGTGTTTTATTATTTTTGTTTCATTCACATTTGGAATTGATGCTAACTGTCATACGAAATAGGTCTTTCGATCACTGGTGACGGCTGTATATTAAATGTCGGATCTGACGCCTGCTATTGGTATTTTACTTTATACCTTCTTGATGTTTGGTGCTATACTACTATACGATTATGTAAGTACGGTAGCGGAGACATGCAAGCAGGTTGTTGCTTATACCTCTGGTAACGTTTCCTTGAACACAAATTTGATTACATAGATTCTCCATGCACGGTATATCCTTTAACCATACTGAACTCAAACAGTGATCCGATGATATATTAACCTACTTACCGTTAATCAGAATAAAGATTTTAGCTGGACTGATCACGATTGACAGGGCCATGATACAAATAACATAGGCGGTTAAAGCTTTTAAAACGACTGCCTGGATGAGAGCTACGTTTTATGATTTCTGTGTCCGTACTGGTAAGTTGACAGCCCATGTATTGCGGATACAAGCATCTAGTCCGTCGTTCAATATTCAACCGTCGTCCATTAAAGAATTTACGCGTCCATAACCCAAAGACCCAATTCTTACAATAATATTAACATCAAATTAAAATACATTAGTATACATAAAACTAGGCTAATTTCCTGCAAAACAGAAGGGTCAACAGTTTTCAATGATGCCAGCAAGATATTTTGATGTTCCAAAAATATCAAATCCGTATCGCTGATCTGTATTCTTAATCCATATGATATTCGTTGTAAAGCCGTTATCTAGGGTATGATATATCTCAGTCATGCTTTGGTTGTGACTGTTCATATGGACACTATGAGAATATTGAAATACATAGGTTCATACGGCCCCTAGCCCGAGGTTAAGCGGAATTAGACACAAGTTACGAGACTGCATAAAGCGGATATTGGCCTTCATCTTCGCTATCTCTGGATGGTTTTGACAGTTGAGATAGATTGGCACATACGGGTAATAAAATCATTTTTTTGCATATTCAATAATCCAACCCAGGTTAACTACTACCTCTCTGAAACAATAACAAAACGGCTTTCATTTATGTCAGAGGGACAGCACGATTCCAGTGTCCATATCCGTACGATTTTCACGCTGATGGTGACGATGTGTATCAAATTAAATGTCCACTAAAAGGAAAAAATATGTCATATTCTCAGATTCACTATCATGCCTTCAAGCGATTAAAAGTGGAACTTAACACATCCCACCATCTTGAATATTCTACAATTATAAGACTGTGAATTGGATCAACAGATTGATACTGTGTTTTGTTGGTTGCCTAGTCACGTTGGCATCAAAGGTAATACTGAGGCAGATAGAATGGCTAAGGCAGACCTAGATAATGGGGTTGACCTGTTGGAATCCCATATAGCGATTTCAGACCCTCTATCCGTGAATAATAACAAAATTCATGAGTTCAAAAAAACTGTAGGCTATACCTACAAGAACATTTACTAAAAAAAGAGCCAGTCCCAAGGCGTATTCCATGCCGCGAAGATCTCACAGATAAACATATTCTTATCGACTGTAAGAGATTCTTTTTATCGAGCAACTATTTAGAGGATCTTTTTAGTCGGGTGAAAGAAGACTGTATCTTAGGTTATTTGAGAGAAATCGGTTTGTTGCATAAATTTTAATGTGTGTATCTTCTAATGTGTTGGATTACTAAGTTATTAACTGGAGTACTTAGAATTTTGTTTGATCGTCGCTATATAGCTGAAATATTGCTGAACGCGATGTTAACCCCCCCCCCCCCCTCCTCTTCTCTCTAACTCTCAAACTAAATCGTTATAAAAAGTGACAGTGTATCCTGAATTCCCTATGCTGGACCGATGCCGATGTTATTTATGTGGGGTCTCCATGGTAGCCTCGTTGATCCAGTCAATGATATAAGGTGTATTTATTTTAGTACGGAATGTGTAATCTTCAGATGAACATTCTATTGGACAGTTTGAACATTCACTTTTGTAGATAACAACACAGGGTTCATCCACATGAGTCTGACTCATTATGAAGCAATACAGGCACTAGTACAAGGGTACATTGATGTACATTGGTGACGCATTACTATTTGTTGTCTCTTACAAGCCATTCTGTATGTACCACTGACTCCGGACTACGTCATGCTCGTGAACTTCGAATGTGTTCTGGTCAGCATATTATTCAATATACCCTTTTCTCTATAATACAGTCCACATTTTAACCACCCACTCT